>CAEGAE010071168.1:0-12574 GCA_903067095.1 Girardinus metallicus | reverse complement strand
TATATATATATATATATAAAACCTCTTTCTTAGCTCAATCTATTAATGGTTAGACTGTAAATAGAAAGTAATACCGTGCAGGTTTTTTCTCAGTCTACCCTCAACCTTTGAACCAAGTGTTAACCCTCCAATTCCCTGCAAAGGGAGAGAGACAGCAGTAAAGAAGCTCTCTTAAAACATTAACAACTCACTAAGGCCCTGAGTGAAATAGGAGTAGAAGGACTCTCACAGGGACCTGCACCAAGCCCCAGATCTGCCATTTTAATCAAATTATAGATGAACACAGCAGGGTTCAAGGAGTTGCTTAAAGCAGGCCTGAAAACACGACTGAGAAATGCGCAGAGAAGCAGAGGCAGAAAGATGCACCGAACCTGAACTAAAAACATTTGGCAAACTGTCCAGGATGTACCCCGCCTCCGGCCCAATGACCGCTGGAAGTCCCAGAATTATTATTGATTACATTGGGGTTTTATAGATAGAATATGTGGTATATTAAACTTTTCAGCTTTGTCCTATTTGATCAAAGCTATGTCTTGCTGTTTGTGCATTTGTTACCAAAACAAACCTTATTGGATTTTGCATTCCTTCAGTGTATAGTTGTGACAAATTACATCACCAAACAAAATATTCAGCTCATTGTGTTCATATATCTAAGTCTCATTTGGTCTATTATGGGGAAAAAAAACGTGATTTAGCTGCCTACAAACAACAAAATTAAACTTGCTTAGGTCAAACAACATATACATAATGGAGCCCTAGTTTTTGGGTTAGTGACCCAAACCGCCATTTTTAAAAGGACAAAATTTAGAAATATCCTAATACCTGTTTTTATTTTATTCTACAGCAAAAAAAATTATGTTCTTATTTTTCTATATTGAAATTTTCTGCATTATTAAACTCAATAGTAAATTCCTATATGTTCAAATGTGTGAGAAGTTTTTTTTTTTTTATACGTCTAGAGTGTAACAGGAATCTTATTCGACTATATTAGTAACCGTTGTTCTTTTGGTGTGGAAAGCTCACCGACAATTCATCATTTCTCAACAATAACACACTCAGATTGAGAGTTGGTCTCCTCCCAGACGAACCCATCCGTCTCAGTTGCATTTAATCAGCTTTCATGAAGCAGGCGACAGCTTTGTATAATCTCCGGGTGGGAAGCGCCTGCAGCTCGTTCCCACCTTTCTAGGACACATACGTGTAGGGTATTATCACCAGAGCATCCTCAGGACGCCTAACGTGTTCCTGATACCATCGCGTTCCTGTGTGGTTACTGTTGGACAAACACGGCTGATTTCCAAACGAGTTCACAGACAGGTTATTACGGCATGTTGGTTCTCAGGAGGTCATGTGACACTTATTAGTCAAAAAGTAAGCAGACTGTCTTGTCGGGACAGACTAGTGGTTAGTAATATGGACTCATCTGCTATAACTTGAAAAGATATAGTAGATATGCAGTAGTACACTTCCTCAGTCAGAGATGAATTTTAATACTGAACAAGATTGTGCAACACTGGTTGTAAACACAGAGCAACAACGGTGTTATTGCAAAAGAGATCCATGATCTTTTCATGAGCTTGGAGTTGGAACACATTTAATAAAGCAAAAACAGAAGTGTACCTCTCACAGAAGGCTAGCACACAGAAATAAAAACACAAGCTGCTATGAGGTGAACATGTTTGTTCTTGGTTTATTTCTCTTGAGCTCCAGCTGAGTCTGACAGCCTCTTGCACTCTTTGTAGTTTGTGGGAACATTTTGTAACATTTGGTGTGAAAACCAGACTGAAAAAAGGCTGTTAATGACTTGCGGCTATTTAAATGCCTTAGAAATTTGGAATTCAAATATTAGGTTGCCCCTTTCTTCAGTAATGCCAGCTAACCAAATGAAAATGTTAAATTGAAAGAAAACCTCAACCTTTAAAGTTAAATTCTAATTTTATTAATTTATTCGCCACCATTTTTCAGTTTAATGGAGCAAATATTAGAATTGAAATATGTACTTTTTGTATGTAGGTATGTACCTATGTACAAAATAAATATACACAAATAAATCACTGTTAGCCTAAACTAAACTCATAGTCGTAGCTAATTGCTAATTTCAACATACAACTTTCTGAAACAAATAGGCTTCAACCTTACATGGTCATGTGTTGACTTGAACCACAGAATACCTCTTGTTGAAAACAAAACATGAATTTGTTTTTATTTACACAACAAAAAATGACAGTTCTGATGAGAATATGGAAAAGATTTGAGGGAGCACTCTTACTTTATGTCCTCGATACAGGACACATGGGTGAGATTGATCAAAGTGAACAGGGTGGACTTAATGTCACCAATCAAAACCAGTCTCCTTCCCCACCAAAAACAGTCGCACAAGGGTTATAAAATAATTTGATTTTCTGCTTCAAGGGAAGGAGCAACCCAAGCTCCTGGGACGAGGACACAACGGTTTATTTATAGTTTATAGAGTTGACAGATCGCTCTCGCAGAAACTACTGGCGTAGTGCTCAGCGGCGACAATAAACTTTAAGGTAAAGCAACTTATTGCCTTATTGGGTTTTTTCCCCTGATTTCCCCCAAGTTTTTTCCCCGCATCATTTTACCTGTGAAAATTAGTTGCAAAAGCAACTTGCTTTTTATCAGTGTTTGAGCCAAATGAATGACAATTGGTACATTTCACATTTAGCTTCAAACATGTTGTGGTGAGATATGACAGAATGACAAAGGTGACACCAAGAAGGTGTCATGTTTGTCATTAGAATAATGTTTCGATAGCAATAATACTGTTCTGAATTCAAACTAGGCCTGTCGGAATAAGTAATAAATCAATTAATTGCATCATAAATGAAAACAAACTCGATTGTTTCCATTTGCATGTTTGTTTTTCTCGTGTTTGTATCTCTTTATACCAAAGACCAGATGACACAAAAGCTCCAGTCTGGTGCGTTGGTTTCCACTATTCCCTTTTTCAAAGGACATATTGTTTACAGAGACTTCGGTATACATTTTATTTGTTGTTTTGTTTATTTATTGTGGATATTTAAAATGTCTTCCAGTTCAAGAGTTAAATGTTTGTACCAAATTAAATTTTGTTGATCTTTGAGAGTTTGCATTATTACGCCATTACAATTATGTTACTTGAAAATAGTCAATATTGTCGTTTACTGCAATAACTTCTAGGAAAAGTTATTGTCCGTCAAAAAGTGTAATTGTGACAGGCCTAACAACAACAGGTTTTGTCTTGTAAATGAGTTTGAGTAAAAATACAAACTGATCATCTGATGAAAATTTATATTTTCAGCTGCTTCCATTCACTACTGCTGTTTTACAAAAATGCTGCCCGATCATAAAAATCAACATATTTGCGAGCAACAAGCTAGAAAACCAACAAGAAGATGTCATGTTTGAACCTTTAGCCGCAACCATCCTGTAAAACAGGCAACAATCACTGACTTACCAATGGTCCCAAATAACACCTTTAAGTGTCTAATTTAGCTAATCCGCTGTCTGACTTACATTATACTTACTCATTGTTATATTTCCCAGCTAGATCTTGGTGGAGACGTGTGGCTTCAGTTCAACACCATTATTTGCTAATCAAAGATGATTTTCCAACAGAGAACCTTCTATTTCTAAAGCCACACATGCTTGATGTGTGCATGAAGTCAGCTGAAGTAACATGTAAGTTGGACTTACAAGCGCAAACATTTCATGGCTCATACATTTGCTGATGATGTATGTAACAAGTCTCTTGTAAATGAGACAATGAGTCTCCAGAGATTTTCCTGTATAAATAAAGGATTGATGGAAAATAATAAAACAATATTTTTACTTTGGTAAATCTCAGACAGGGAGACATGCAAGAATGATAGAGAAGACGCAGAGAATTAGGAACATTTTATCCAGGATTTGTGAAGGTTTCACCAACTGTAATTTTTTAAAGACTATTTAAGACTTTTTTTGTTGTAGGACTAGTGCTTGACTGTGTTTAAAATCCACTAAACTTCAGCTTTCATGTCCACCAAATGCTGCTCTGCTGGATTAGTGCTAGTAATATCAGTGGCGACCATTTCTGGGGAGCTTTTGCTACACCACATCAAAACTGTGACATTTCTGGAGTCTGTTTGTGGCTCTTGGCAACAGATTTGTGCTTTTCACACTCTACAGCCTTATCCCCCGTAGTGCCAAGTATATAATTTTTTAATTTGCACTTACCCATTATAGGTCCAAATTGTTTGCTGGCTAGCTAGCAAAGGTATATTAGCAACTAGTTAGCGATAGCCTCAACCGCCTCGAGTCATAAAACACAACACACGACTGCATGCGACTCAAACTTTTGCCTGACAGAAAAGTAATGAAAAAGAAAAAAAAAACCACTACATATAATATACAACATTAAATAGTCCTGCCGTGCAAATAGCTCGCTAGCTAGCTAGCAAGGGTATATTAGCAGCTAGTTAGAAATCGACTCAACCAGCTCGAGTCACAAAACGCCATAAATGTTTGCATGCGAGAATGTAAAAGATTAAAGATTACAAAAAATTAAGACCTGTGAACAACATATTTAACACCAACTTACATTTTTTTAAATCAAGACATTTTACGGCCTTAATTTTAAATACATAAATTTAAGACTTTTTAAGGATGCGCAGCCAGACACCCTGTTATCTAATGCAATGTTTGCATGTGTAGAAGTGGGTAGTGAGCCTGAGTCAACATTAAAAGTATAGCTAAGGGACAGATAAATGTGTGAAGGAACGGTGCACAGTCAGGGGCCATAACACAGTTAAGGTTTGATTTAATAAACTTATTTTCAAATATTTTCCAGCTGTGAACAAATATTACCTCTCAGTTGTTAAGCTTATAATGTGTTTCTGCTCAGTCTGAGTGGGAGGAAGCTATAACTGCCCACAGTAAAACTGTAAACGAGGCCTGCTGAGAGTAACTCACCGCCTCCGTTCTTCTGACACAGGTAGGGGAACCGCCACACGTTGCCCAGGCCTACAGAGAAGCCAACCTGGGCCAGGATGTACTGGAGCTTGCTGTTCCAGGCCGGGCGCTCCTCCTCCTCGCCGTCCGAGGCCCCTTCCTCCACATCGCACTCCTTGCCTTCGCCTTCGGGGCTGTCAACAATCAGCGAGCTCTTCTTGAAGGAATCGTCGCAGGCATCCTCATTGGAAAGCAGATCCCTGACAGACTCCGTGACATCGTCGTCAAGCTCTCTCTTGACGGCCTTGCTGTTTTTGGGCATTTGATAAAGCAAACACGGGCGGGGAGGGTGGAACGTCTTTTTTGTTGTGTTTTTTTTTAAAGTCTTGGCGGGTGGATTTTAAAGGCGGTGCCTGCAGCCTGTGAGAGTCACCTTGTAAAGAACTCTGAGTTCAAGGGGAGGGTGGGCGTTCAACGACCCAGGGGGATTCAAAAAGTCTGTGAAGGTTGAGTGGTTAGTAAGTGCTTTATTTCTTCATTATCACCAAATGTCTGTGGAGCAGAAAAAGAAACAGTATGAACAGTATATAACAGTGAATATACAACACTCATTCATTAGGCGTCTATACTTCTACCATTGGTTGGTTGTCTGGCACAAATCTCCAAACCTGTTTTGGATTCCTTTTCAGAATCAAATCGTAACCTCTAATTAAAGGAATTCTTGGTCAGGATGTTCAAGCACATTGCAAGATCCACCAAGTCAAGTCTGTTATATCTAAACCTGGTAAAAACCAGCCCCTTGTTCTATGCTTTATTGCATACCAGAGGTCTGGACTCTTGGCTATTGACAAACGATTGGTCGCTAATCTTTGACTTTGACATACTCAGCGTCCCAGCTCGACAGTGAAGGAAGCCACGCTATGAAGTTTACCAAAGGTTTTGTGCGCTGTAAACAATCATTCAATATCAACGCCATCAATAAAATGTCTTAAACGTTCCTCTTGCTCCAACTTTAATTACTCAATATGTGGATGTGCAGCCAACACTTCCTCCGCTGCCATTGCCAAACTAGAACCATAGGCAAGCTACCATCCTAGAAGAAGTGAAGAAAGTCCTTGTTCGCTGATTGGCCCAGTTGAAATTCTACTAAAGAAATTTAGGTGAATGGGTGAAGTGCCAGACAGGACACTGAAGAGAGATGAGAATCAAGCGGAATTACGTTTGAAGGCAATAGCCAGGCTAATCGTACATTACAAGAATGTTTGGAGGAGTCAAGGTGAAACTTTTCAACCTAGAAACGCTAAACTAGCTGCGCAGCAAGAGTGGATGGAAAAATGAAGGAAGCCTCAAGTTCTTCAACTTAGTTCAAATTAACATCTGGAGAGTTTAAAAAATAAAACTGGGCGTTCCAATAAACACACATCAAAACTGCTTTTAGAATGGATAAAGCAAGCTAACATTAAGCGCCTGGATAACCTCTGAGCTCTGACCTCAACTGTATTGAAAATTTTGTCTATGTTTAAAATCCAGGAAAATGTCAAAAAAAAGCTACCAATTTAATCGAGGTCCACTATTTCTGATAAGAAGAATTTGTAAAAGTTTCCAGTTAAAATGATATCAGAAGCATGCTGGCGGCTACAAGAAAGTAGCCAAGTAGTAGCTGGTGGCTGCAGCCTGCTGTGGGACAACTAGATAAGTATTACAATCCATCTGACTTTTTGAGCCTGTATGTAGAATTTTGACCTGCCGTGCATTAGAAAAAACCCCATAAATTCAGAGTTCATCTTAAGAGTGCTAACCATCCCTCTTATTAAGCTAATGCTGCATGTTTGTTAAAGTAGCTGACTACACCTATTAGCCTGACTAATAACTAAGCTAATTAGCAGTTTGTTATACTTATGCTACTCAATAGAAATCAAAATGGCTAACAGATATGATAATGCCAGGTAGGCAACTGAAAGCACAACTTAAATTAATTTTATAATTCCCAAGCCTATGTATCAAAACCTTAATGCAATGGAAAACATTAAGTGAAGTGTAAGAAACAGTTTTAATTTAGCATCAATATAAATAATTGTAGCTTTTCTGTTCATATAAAAATAAATTAGGTCATGTGGCGTGTTACGAAAATCTTTTTTTTTTTTTTAAATCAAGATGATCATAACTGTGAAGCGTTAATCTAAGACAGTGAGATATAAAGGATGCAGCCTTATGCCCTCACATGGGAATCACATGTCTGGCATGGGCATCAATGAATGGGGATCATGTTGTTCTTTTAGTCACTGTTCTGAGAAACTCAAGGCCTGGGAGCGAATCGGACTGGGACAGGTGGAGTTCTCACATTTTCAGCCTCCTGAATATTTGAGGAGACGAAGCTGCATCCAAACCCAAACCTCCCCGACAGATGGTGAAGAAAACCCCTTCAGTGTTCTTATTTACTCTGACTTTTCTCTCCACTTTTCCCATTTCTCCGAACGACCGTAATTTACGACCATTGCAGACTAAGAGAGCCTTCCAGGGTGTGTACAGCCCCGGCCATGCAGTCATCCACGCTCGGGCAAGGTGCGCAGCCTCCCTGTCTGCTCCAGTCCAGCTAGCGAATATGCCGCCACTTCTGCTCATTAATACACGCCCGTTTACTTCCACCCGTTTCAAGCTTCTTCTAAATAAAATGTCATGGGGGGTCCACGCTTCCCGCCTACCTACCGCAGGATTAAATGCTGATTAGATTAGCGCTTTCAGATTAGCTGTTGAATGAGGAGCAAAAAGGAGCCGGTGATCTAAAGCGGTCAAAAAAATGGGAGCGGAGATGACCAGGATGTTAAAAAACGCTAGCTAAGCAAACGAATAGAGTTTAAGGTAAAAAAAAATTCAAGAAGAAGAAAATTTTTAATAAAAAACGCCGAATTTTTTTTATTTTTTTTTACCTAACAGCAAAAAAAAAAAAAAAAAAAATGCGGTCAGAAAAATACATCGTTTTTTTTTTTGTTTTTTTTTTTAATTAATAGCAACATAAATATAAGTCATTGTGATGCCATTTTTGATCCACTCCGGCACAATTTGTTCCGAATTGGCATAAATTAGAGCTGCGCGCGCTTCTTGACATCCATGTGAGATGTTTCATCATTCCCCGGCCTTCAGCTCCATCCTGCTGCACTGGTACCTCTCTCAGCCTCACACACACACACACACACACACACGCACACGCACACACACGCACGCCCCCACACCCTCATCCTCAGATGCCTTTGTCCTCAACAACCTCCCTCCTACACGCTGGAGAAGCTATTTAGAAACGTTTCATCTCACCTGAGCGTAACAGCAGAATTTTCGAAAGGACACGTTTCAAGGGATGAAGTTGTGAGAAGACATGCACGGGGAAGACATCATCACTCGCTTCGGTCCGACCGGTTTATGTGGGTTCATCCGACTTCAGCGCTCTATTTCTCTATAGCTCGCCGCCCCAAGTGGTGGCATCATCTCGAGGGGATCTCCGCCCTTCTACCCTCGAACGACGAAGCTAACCCACCCTCCATTCTTAATTCCTTTATTTTTATCCACTATATCCTCGTCGTTTATTTCACGACACGCGCCATTTTCACACGTTTCCTCTTTAAATTTTAAGAAAATGAGCATCTTCTTCAGCCGGTACCCCCCCGTTCTGCAAGGTGAATTGGTTCAACCCACGAGAATACCCTACTACTTGGAAGTGGGCTGGCTCACGACATGCAATGTGCCTCTGTTTATAAACGCTTTATCCTCCACGATGGCTGCGGATTCCGTTGGATATTCTGGGGATTATCTTTACTTGTTGACTAGAATTCATATGAATGAAAGACAGTAGTTTGGGGTTCATTCAGAAGGGGAAAAAAAAGCGTGTTGTTTTCTATTTTCTATTTTTGCTCATTGTCGGAATTCAATCCCTCATCCACGAGCTCAGTCTCCCAGGGTGTCGCGATAAAAACAATTACATAAAGCCCAGACACATGGACTCCATTTCATATGAAATGATGCGTTTAAATCAAACAGGGCACAGACATGCACAGCTTGCAGTGAACTCTTTTTATGAATCAATATAATTTTAAAATCAAATCATATATTTGACAATAAAATATGGATTTTGAAGGACATTAAATGCTAAATTTTTAAAAAAATATTACAGTTTTTATCTAGAATAGATATTCTATGCTTTGGTAGAATACTAAAATTTGTTAGAATTTAACAGTTTAGCAGATAATGGAGAGGGTTACATGTTTTGGTGATTAAATGTTTTCATGAAAAATTATGTTTTATAAATCATTTTTCTTTTTGTAGCTGAAACGGATGAACAGGCATTTGAATTTGATTTAATACTCTTCGTATTTGAAAAAATTAAAACAAAGTTAAACAACAAAAAAATTGCCTTTATTTTTGTTTCTAGACAGGAATCTAAAGCTTTCTACTTCTTTTCCAGGTCATTTTTTTTTATCATGAAACAAATTCAGATGAACAAAACCACATCAAATAAACACATTTCGAAAAGTCTCTTGAGATTAGACAAGGCAAAATTATATTAAACAAAACTTAATACATTTCTATGGCCATTGTGCACTGGTTGCAGAGCCGGTCCAAAGTTTTTTTGGGGCCTTGAGCAAAATTTTATGTTGGGCCCCAAGGTGAAATTTCAAATTAAAGCAAATTAAACTGACAAATATTATTTCAATTTATTTATTTTATGGCAGAAGATAGCTTTGTTGTGAAAAAGATTTGCCTCCACCGGCTCTTTCGTACAGTTTTTGCTTTTAGAGCAGAAATCTAATTTCCCAAATTCACATTGTTCTCACTTGTATTGTGAGCACAATGTTGATCATTATTTGTTGTTGTTGTTTTTTTTACCTGTAGTTAACCAGGTTAGATGACTGAAAATTAATTATTATTAACAATGCCGACATTGGCCAGAGGTGGCAGTACCAAACTCTTCTGTGAGTATGAATTTAAATATGTGTTTATTGCTTCTTCATTATATGTCACCATTGAAGTAATTTGCAATAAGTAAGTTGAAATGATACCAGCTCCTGCCACACCTATAGTTGTTTAAGTCATCAGAGCTAAATCTTCGGTGTTCTGTCATCACACATCATAGATTATTTCCAGATGAATGACTCCCATCATAATTTTAGCAGCCATTTGCATCTCTGCAGTCCTGACATGACCACAGTTCGTCATCCTTTTTTTTTTTTTTTTTTTACAAAATACCACTGTTCTGCCTGCTCACTGCACTTTTCTCTCTCTGTAAAGGCTGACTAAGTAGCAGTCTCATTGATTGCTGCTAATGGGCTCCATCCAGTCCAGCACAGAGACTCAGAGCACAGAAGGACGCCGATCGCATGTGTTAAAACTATTAGAACTATTAGTGTGATTGCATTTTGTTTCGCTGATGACTCTTCAGTTCAGATTGTAGTGCTGTGAGGTTTGCCCAAAAATTGTACATTCATTTTCTAGTGGCACTTTGTAGGTTAGTTATTATATCCAAGGGGTGATTTTTAGTATTATAAGTGTTAAGAGTTTAGAAAGAGAAATTGTAGGTGTTCTGAAGGCCAAAATGAGACAAAGCCCAGAGAATTTATTGGTAGCTCTGAAAAGGTGTGTGCGTACAAACCTGACCCAGTTATACCAGTTCTGGCTGGAGGAATGGGTCAGAATGCCAGCAAATTATTGCAAGAAGTTAGTGGAAGAAACCCAAAATGTTTGACTCAAAGGCAGTACTACCAAATACTCGAGAAAATGTATATAAAAGTCTGATTTTAAAAACATCTGACGTATTCTTTCTGTCATTATTGTGGAATTTAGCAAAAAGAAATAATTTTGGTAATTCTAATTTATCTAAAACAGGAGACGTTTGGTCTGATTTAACTTCAGACAATGGGTTAAAAAGGCGTATGTCTTTTATTTCACTGTATGTAAACTTCTGGTTTAAGTGTAACCAGAAAGAAGCTTTAAGTAGGAATTCTTATTCTTACTTAAGAAATTCTTTCTTTGTTCTTACACTTTTATGTAGGCCAAATTTGTGGAGTGCATCTCCAGATTCTTCTACCTGAGTTGGCGGATCTCTCCACGTCCTGTGGAGGTCTTTGTATTTAAGAGATGTGAATACTTTTTCAAGAGTCCAACATATCTGCAGTTAAAAATTAAAATCACTGTAATAAAGACATACAACTTTGGGAAACCAAAAATAGGAAGTGAAAGAGGATGTTGGTCTGGGCCCAGTCATTGAAATGTTTGTAGAGGTCAGACCAAAGAAACCAACAAGTCTTGGTCTTAGTGAATATTTGATTTGTGGCCGTATGTTTCATCATAGCTGGAAGATTAAGTTCTAAAGTTTTTAAGAAACAGCAGCAGATTCAGTTAATACACTCACACAGTCACTACTAAATAATTCTCTACAGCAGAGAAGCCTTTGAAGGAGAAAATAACTTGAAGTAGTACTTTGTGTAAGCTAGCTTACACAGATGTGTGAACTAGCTTATTATGTAAGCTAGTATCTACAGCCTCAGAATATTCAGTTTAATTCAGTTTATTTACATAGCACCAATTCACAACAATTGTAATCTCCATGCACATTATGAAAGAAAATGATATAAAACAATACAGCCTGATTGCTTCTTCAGACTTTATTACAGATGTTTGTACTTTATAAACTGTTGGAATATGATCCAGAACAGGGCGAAATTTCAACTTTGGTACATTTTCAAATGTCAACACGCCTTTGGAATGGAACATCTCGTCATTGTGATGACTCTAGAACATTGGTAATGATTTCACTCCAATGAGTACGAGGACACATCACACCTACAGACAGACGCTGTTATTTGATTTTACACAGAAACTATCTTTAAGCTTCTTCAGCAAAATGGCGACATCTGCTTCTAAGTCTGGAAAAGAACAAGGTAAGGTTAAAGGTTTGTAAAGGAAGAACAATCTGAATATCAAGAAATTCCATTTATTAAAAGTAACTGCTCCATTCATCTCAAATAGGTTATGATAAAAACAGTTTGGTGGGACAAAAGACAAAAATCCACTGAAACAGTGCATGCTAAAAGATCCAGTTTATTTTTCTTAAAATTTTGATATATTTCTGAAAACAGTGTTCCATATTTTTGCCATATATCTCGGCTGTATAATGCGTCCAAAAGGATTTGTCTGATGCAGTTAAGATGATCGTTTTATGAAGATGATAAAATTTGTAACATCATTTTCTTGTATTATTATTGTACTCACTTTGGGCATGTAAGTGGTGTGAGTCAGAAGAATTCTAGCTAAAATAACATCACTGTTTGCAGAAATTTTATTTTCATATTGTAAACAGTCTGTTAAATTTTAATGCACAAATACACATGCCCATTTGTTTGTTTTTTATTTAGAAATCATCCTACACAGTTGCACTTTAATTTAGCTCATAGTATGCTATTTCTGATAACCTCAGTACAGTATATTATTCTCAATTATATATACATACATACATACATACACATACATACATACATACATACATACATACATACATACATACATACATACATACAGACAGACAGACAGACAGACAGACAGACAGACAGACAGATAGATAGATAGATAGATAGATAGATAGATAGATAGATAGATA
>CAEGAE010071152.1:0-28229 GCA_903067095.1 Girardinus metallicus | reverse complement strand
TCCATCCATCCATCTATCTCTACATCCATCCATCCATCCATCCATCCATCCATCCATCCATCCATCCATCCATCCATCCATCCATCTATCTCTACATCCATCCATCCATCCATCCATCCATCCATCCATCCATCCATCCATCCATCCATTCATCCAAACTTTAAGTCCTCTATAAATTCTCAGATGACTAAAAGTTTTTTTTTAATTAAAACCCTTTTTGTTACATTGACCTTTGACCCTGAAGCCATTTTTTTCTTTGAAACTAAAGCTGCTGCTCGTGTTTTTTTTGTTTTGTTCTAAAAGCTGCAAAAAAGAGGAAGTTATCCGAGAGCGCACCAGGGAAATGTGAAAAAATCTCAAACAAGACTCAAGCTGAGGTGAGTCGATCATTTCTGGTTTTCTGGTTTTTAAACGTCTGGCTCGATTTCTCCTGTGCCGTTCATTTTGCCTCTTTTGTGTTTCTGTTAGGGCGAGAAGCTGTTTCACAAAAAGGCGGAGTCTGTTATAGATCAAGCTTTAGCGAAGAGCAAAAACTCTTTGGGGAAGTCTGTTGACGATGGAAACCATTTACCTGCTCTAGAATCTGAAAAGGTGCCAGGCTTAATGACATTACTGGTGATTTTATTGATTTATGTGTGGAAGAAGTGAAATCGTAATTTGGTTGTTTGTGATTTTCAGTTGGAAAATAGAGGCGAAGAGAAGCAGCCGATTACCAACCCAGAAGATCAGGTATTTCTGCCGCTACAGATCCGTAAATACAGCTCTGGAAAAAATTTAGAGGCCGCTTCAAATGATCAGTTTTTATAGGTAAATGTTCGAGTAAAATGAACATTGTTCTTTTATTCTATGAACTACTGACAACATGTCTCAGAAATTCCAAGCAAATATTTGTATTTATTAGCAGAAAAGGAGACATGGTCAAACTAATGAAAAACATGCAGCACTTTCAGACCTCAAATGATGCAAAGAAAAGAAGTTCATATTAGTTTAGAAACAACAAAACTAATTTTTTAACTTGGGAAGAGTTCAGAAATCAGTATTTGATGGAATAACCATCAAATACTGGTGAGGTTCAGTGCATTGAACCTCACTGCACTGAGGATCAGTGCAGTGGGCTCTTAGTTTTTCCAGAGCTGTACGTCCCTGTTTAGTTATAGTAGCAATAATTTTCCAGTCTGTCTTTTTAAACTTTACACACCAGCCAAGGTTTCCCCCAGAAAACTTGCTAAGACCAGTGGCTGGGTGCTAGGGCAGTCATTCATTTAGCAGCCTGTCGTGTTTTAGAGTTAAAAAATGTTTAAAGTTGACAGGAAATTTGGAAATATCACTTGGTAATTAAGCGTTATTGAAAGATTAATACCTGAACACCAACTATAAAGTCTTAAAAAAATGCAAACATTTAAAAAAAAGTAAAATAAATAAGCAATGTTTAGCTTGGTGGGGGCACAAGTAAAGCCTGGTGGCCCGCCAGGCTTATAATACACTGGGGAAACTCTGACACCAGCGAGCTAAGGGTCGATTTGATTCTTTGTTGATTAATTTTTTTCTCATATATACAATTTAAAAGTATAAAAGCAGCTTGAACATCCCATCCAAACATGTCAAATGTTTTATTTTCATTTTCTGACCTGCAGAGTTTGGAGTCTGAGGGAAAGTCTTCGCGGCCGCAGTCGGATCAGGACAAAGACACTATCGCCATTGATTTGGGTGAAACAGAAGAGGGTGAGTTTATAGAGCTCAGTTTTACAAAAATCCGTGAACAACTATTCACCGTCTCACCAAACGTGTTTTGCTCATCTGGTTTACATTCAAAGTCAACGTGGAGGCGCACTGAGGGCCCATTGCGGCGCTTTTGGAGCGCTTGACGCGTCGAACGCGCCTCCACATTGACTTTGAATGTAAACCACACGCGCGTGACGCTTTTGCTGTGAACGTACCATTAAGTTTCACGTTTGGATAGTTGTTATGACGCGTGACCGTGGCAACAAGGTGTTGTTTTCACAACCGGGAGCAGCCGATTACCGTCTCAAAAGCTAAACCTGAACTATATTCCGGTTTTGTAACCAGAGATTTAAAGAGGTGTGGCAAAAGCAAATGAGGTTGATTAGCAGTTTTTGTCAACAGCTGATGATGTCATCCAGGTTAGCATCTCATGACATTGTCACTCAGCAACAGTCTTCAGTCAGAGATTTTTTCAGATTTGCTGTGAGACTGACTGCTACTGGAGAACCACAGAATAACCAGCCACTTTGACTTTTCGAAGAAACTTGAATGATATGATTCACGACAGCTTTTAATTGGTATTTTTGTTTTGAATTTAATTTTTTTACACTATCAAACATATTTAAAACAGCATAAACACATAATGAAGCCTTTCCCCTTTATAGTTACTAGAATAAATCATACTTTTTATTTTCTCTCCATCTATTCTGTAAAACATAGATGAATTTTGATTGTCACTTGTATATATTTTGTTTTTCAGCAGAAAGGTCTGGAGAATACACAGAGGTTCCTTTGGGTGATTTGGACATTGCTGCTGCTGACAGTCTGACTCTTTCCCCTCCTGCTGGTCGGTTTATAAATGTTACTGTCTCTTTAAATTGTGGACCGGATAAAAGCGCTCTTATGTAAACAGTCAAAATAGCTAGAGAAACATTTCCCTATCTGATCAGCTGATAGATTCATTCAAATGTGCTCGTCTTAAGTCAGTGTTTATAAAGAAAATAACAGATGGGATCCACTGTTAGACTCTTTTATGTGTGAAATTATTCAGTCTGTCTGGTACAGATTAGTAAAAATGTTACTTAATCTTCACAATCAGGATCCTTTAATTTTTCTGTTCAAATATTTGGTAAAAAGTATCTTATTACTCGTACAAATTGAATACAAAATGACAAGATTAAATGTTTTTTTCTTGCTATAAATACTGTAGAATATATTTCCAGTCTTTATTTTTTGTTGTTTGAGGCTAAATGTGAAATGTCTCTGCAGATGGAAGCGAAGCAGGCGACATGGAGCGGCTGGAGGAACTTCCTCTGTGCAGCTGCAGAATGGAGGCTCCTCGAGTCGACAGCACCAGCCAGCGGGTCAGCAGACAGTGCATGGCGACGGAAAGCCTCAACGGAGAGGTTCGTCCAGCTAATACCTGACAGGAACACAGATATGCATCCTCCTCCAGTTTATTATTTACTCTAGTAGCGCTTTGCGAAACGGACTAGACTGAAAAGAGGCAAACTAGGAGATAGAGATATGCAAAGAAGGAACAAAATAAATGCAAATGATCAGAAGGAATTGAAACATTAGATGCAAATATAAAGAAATTCAGCAGCCCAAAAAAGGAAGAGCAATCAAGAATTTTCATTTTTTAGAAAAAGGGGGACCTATTATGTAAAAAATTTGCAATACGTTAATGTTTTTTGGTGTCTAGAAAAGGAGCCGTTACAAAAACTTCAAAACAAAAATGTTAAGTCATAATCGGTATAGTTACCTAGCAACCCCAGCGAAACCCAGCCTGTCACCTAGCAACCCTAGCTGACCTTCCAGCACATTTGATCAGCTGGTTTTACTGCTGTACAATGGCTGCTGGAAAAGACAAGTGTTCTGTTGTTGGCTTACCATCCAGAATCCACTTGCTGCAACCTTGTTGGTTTTGCCGGAGGATATATGGTTGTATAACTGCGCATCTTTTTGCCACCATTTTCATGTGTGAGTGTAAATGTTGATTTGGGGGGCGTGGCCAGCAGCAGCTTATTTTGGACTTAAAGAGATAAGGTACGCTAAAAAAGCTCAGTATGAAAGGAGCTTAAAATACTGAGCAGATTTAAATCTCATTATCTAACAATGACTTAGTGTAAAAATATAATGAACATGTCTTGTATCGCCCATAGATCTAACTTGTTCAAGGAAGCAAAATAGTTTACCCTTAATCATAAATTTGAAGTGTTTAGTTCAGCCTTATTGAAATACACCTCATGTAAATATTTCAGGTGGTTAAATATAATCAGAAATCTTAAATTCAGTCTGCCGGCTCCTCTGTCGCTGGGTTTCAGCTCCGGGCTTGCACCAACTGGACCATGAAAGCGGAGACGATGCGGCCGTCCAGTCGGATTCCCCTCATGGTTCTGTGTGACGTCCATCGCTCACACATGGTGAAACACCACTGCTGTCCTGGCTGTGGGTACTTCTGCATAGCAGTAAGTGTGAACCTGTGGGTGGAGGGTAAAATTAGGATTTGTTCCTCCTCCTTGTTTCTTATCACATCTTTTTATGTTTCAATCTGATTTGTTTCAAATTTCCCCTCCTCTTTCAGGGCACTTTTCTGGAATGCTGCCCGGACCAGCGGATCGCTCATCGCTTCCACCGCGGCTGTGTGACCGTACTGAGCGGCGGCCGCAGCAAGGCCAACGGCGGCGGGATGCTTTTCTGTCCACACTGTGGGGAAGATGCCTCAGAGGCCCAGGAGATCATCATCCCCTCCTCGGCATCAACCTCTGCAACCACGGTGGTCACCATGTCGGCCTCCTCCACAACCACGCCCTCCCTGCCCCCGTCAGCCCCCACGGCGCCCTCTCTCACTGCCTCAACAGGAGGGATGAAGGATGGGAAGATGCCTGAAAGGCCTGTCAGGTAGAATATTTTACTGAAATATTCTACAAATGTGATTTTTACCTATTTGTTAAAATTATAATTATGTTGTGATGGTATAATATAAGACAGATAATCTATGAAACCACAAAATAGCCTGACACGAATGCTAAGACTAGTTAGCATAGCCACAAATGACGGTGCGTAAACAGTTTTTCTGTAACGGTAAGTTGTTTCTCCACCTTTATCCTTTTAAGTAGCCTTTATACAAGGTTGATTGACAGCGCTAAGACCCGCCTCCTGGCTCTGATTGGTTGTTTTTGACTGGGAGCGAAACATTTCTTCAGACGGCAGTAGTAGCTCAGGGGGCTTTTTTTTTTTTCACAGATTATTTGTTTCACTTTATATGTCCTGACAGTGTATAATTTATTTTATAATAAAGTTTATAATATAGAATAAACTTTACTGATTATATTTTATAATTACGTCATTCTAATAATTTTACGACTTTATTCTCATAATAATAATTCAATGTAAAAAAATAAATATATTTTTATAAAAGGTAAAGATGAAATGTAAAACGTTATCCAGGTTGTCCATGCATATTTTAAAAATTCATGTATCTAAAATTAAGGCCTTAAAATGTCTTTTTTTTTATGTCTTTCTAATTTTTTGGGAGGTAAAAAACCCCATAAATTCTCTTAAATTTTGTCATGCCAGGACTATTTAATCCAGCATAATTCTATCTTCATTTTTTAGACAAATGTTGGAGTCATGCACAGACATCTTCATTTTGTTCTGTGACTTGAGGCTACAGCTGGTTAGCAGCTAATGAACCCTCCCTTTTTTTTTTTTTCTTTTTTTTGCATCGATTACACATTCAGTTTCACCACAAATCTGGAACAAACTTCCAGAAAACTGCATAACAGCTGAAACACTGAGTTTCTTTACATCAAGGCTGGTTTTGAGCCATTATCACTGGAATGTCGACCAACATATTTGGTTTGTATTGATGATTTTAATGATGGTCCTCAACAAAATGCAATATTTATTACTGGTTTTAAAATTGGTGACTATTTTATGTTTTTTATGATGCAAGGTGCTTTGAACTGCTTTGTTGTGGAAATATGCTATACAAATAAACTTGATTGATTGATTGATCATTGGTAAGTGTAACTTTATCGCCACAGGGTTTCCCCCACAAAACTAGCTAAGCCTGGTGGTAGGGAAGCTCGGGCAGTCATCCAGCAACTTTCAGTATGTTTGAATTCAAAAATGTTTAAAGTTGAGAGGAAATTTTAAAATATCACTAGGTAATTATGTGCTATTGGAAGACATTATCAACAATACCTAAACACCAACTATAAAGTCTTAAAAACCTCTAAAATAAGTAAAGCTTAGCCTGGAGGGGATGCAAGTAAAGCCTGGTGGCCCGCCAGGCTTATAATACACTGGGGGAAACCCTGCACCAGTTGGTTGGACGACGTTGGATTTCTTCTGATTCTGACCGATGTGAAGCTACTTGCTTTATGTGCGAAAAAGCTTAGCACTGGGCTGCGCAGTGGCGCAGTTGGTAGAGCTGTTGCCTTGCAGCAAGAAGGTTCTGGGTTCGATTCCCAGCCCGGGGTCTTTCTGCATGAAGTTTGCATGTTCTCCCTGTGCATGCGTGGGTTCTCTCCGGGTACTCCAGCTTCCTCCCACAGTCCAAAGTGTGTATAGAAAATGGATGGATGGATGCTTAGCACTACCGTATAAAATATGAAATTCTCTTTTGTACATTTCTGTAGTGATACAGGTCTTAAATTTCATAGTTAATGGTCTTAAAAACATCTTGAAGCCTTATATTTGAAATCCCTGTTTTTCTGTTTTCTTAGCGCTCGAATGCGAAGCCACGGCCTGGTAGCTCCCACCGTGGAGCAGCAGCCTCCTCAGCCCGTCCCCTCAGCTACGACTCTGCCTTCTGTTCCTCCAGCTGAGGAGGGAGTGGACAGTGTGGGACCGTCTCTCTGCATGCCGAATGGGAAGTCTGTCAGCCCAAGTGCACTACCACCTGGACCCAGCAGGGCGGCGCTGCAGAAAGCAATTCTCACACAGGAAACGGAAAGGTTAGAGACTGCATGGATGTAGATTTTAGTATTAGGACGACACTAATAAAATAAGATAAATTATATATTTATATATAAATATTATTGTGAGAATATTGTGAAATAAAATTATTAGAATACAGTAATAATAGAAAATAATAAAATTGAATAAACTTTATTGATTATATTTTATAATTACATCATTCTAATAATTTTATGACTTTATTCTCACAATAATAATGCAATATAATATATTTACATATATTATGTAAATATTATAATATGTACATATATATGTAATATATTACATATATTAAATATATGTATATATGTATTAAATACAGAGTATAACATTTTTCTTGTAATATTTGTACTTTATTCTTGTATTATTTTGACTTTATTCTTGTAATTTTATTACTTTTAATTTTACCTTTATTTATACAATTTGTCTCATTGAGATTATAGATCTCATTTACAAGGCAGAACTGTTTAAAAGTTAAAAATTTATTCTCATAATTAAATTTTTAAATATTTTATTATTTATTAGTATGCCCCTAATGCTCTGCACTTTTAGAAGCATATTGAGAGTCAATTTTTGGATTATCAATTTGCAATTTTGCAGAATTAAAAGGTTTTTACCTCTCAACTACCAAATATTTTTGCTAAAATCTGTTTAATTTGGGGAAAGTTGTTTTCTGCTCACATAATAACAATAATTTCACATAAACATATGTTCCAGTAGAGGTATGTAAACATTGTTGTCATCCAGAAAAAGTAAAAATAGAAAATAAAAAAGGAAACACATTTTCTTTACTATTTTTGATCAAAACTTACTTTCTCCGTACCAGGAGGAAGAAACTGAGGTTCCACCCGCGGCAGCTGTATCCTGCTGCAAAGCAAGGAGAGGTCCAGCGAGTGCTGCTGATGCTGAGTGAGTGGCATACCATAATAAGCCCAGTGAAAGAAAAAACAACACGTATCACATATATCCGAAAGGGACGTCTGTTTTCAGCCATTAAAACGGTGGAACCGTTGTTAACATGCCATAACATGTTTTTCCGAGTCGTCTTTAAACGCACCACGAGAATACATATGCTAACACCTTGTTTACACCAACTAGAGACATTTTGCTGAGTATTTCTGCATGGTGTGTGTCAGAAATATCACAAAGTTTTTTCCAAACGCTGTAAATTGAGTAATGATGTTTATGCTAAATCGCTAAATGATGCCAGTATGTCATGTTAAGCAAGTTACCAACAACGCTATTGTTGTTACATCCCTTGCTAGCTAGTTAATGCCAGGAACAAACCGAATCCGCTTTAATTTCTGTACAGAAGTTGTGCTCACTGTTGCTTTCTACATATTTAAAAGAGTCTTTATTGCCACAATAGAAAGAGCAAAAGGTCAGGATGGCGACATTAGCCCAGAGACCAGCAGCAGGGACGTTGATGCAGGTAAGGAGAGATTATTACATCTGCTGCAGGGAGAAGCCAGGCAGGTATCAGGAAAAGTTTATGTCTTTGGTCTGCTGTCCTTTGACCCATCAGAGAGGCTCTTTAAAGCTGCAGTTTGTAACTTTGATAAAAAAAAAATATGTTCTTTAGGGATTTGTTAAAACTGTCACCATGTTGTGACAGATAAATATGAGACAGATAATCTGTGAAACGATCGATCGCCTCCACCTCCTCCCTGAGCTGCTATTGCTATCTGAAAGAATGCACCACTCCCGACCAAAACCAACCAGTCAGAGACAGGAGGAGGGTCTTAGTGCTGTCAGTGATCCTCATGTACTCGCTGCTAAGTGTGCTAATGGCAAAGAAACAACTCACAGTGACTGGAAAACCTAGCTTTAGCATTCATGACAGGCTCTACTGTTTATGGGCACTAAGAGGGTTTATGGGTGGTGGGGTTGAGCAAAGTCCACATGGGCATGATTGACAGACAGCGCTAAGACCCTCCTCCTGGCTCTGATTGGTTGTTTCTAATTAGCATTGGGAGCTGACACATATAATCGTTGAAAAAAATTTACCTCCTCTGCCTTCTCACAATGCTAACTGTAAACAACCGATCAGAGCCAGAAGGAGAATCTTAGCGCTGTCAATTACAATCTCATGTAGCGCTGCTCATCCCTTCTCCTCCCTCCCCCTTGGTCTCTGTTACGATGCAGCTAGCAGATCCTTTCATGAATTCTAATGCTAGTTAGCATAGCCACTGATGACACCGGAAAAATGGTTTTCTGTAACAGTAAGTTGTTTCTCCACCATTAGCATATTTCGCAGCGAGTACATGAGGTTGATTGACAGCACTAAGACCCGCCTCCTGACTCTGATTGGTTGTTTCTGGTGCATTTCGTGAGAAGGCAATAGAAGCTCAAGGAGGAAGTCGACAAGATCGATTTTGTAAAAGATTATTATTTCCAACAAATATGCAAAAAATCTGTATCTTTTAAAATTTAGCTACTGCAGCTTTAACGGCAAAAAGAGCATTAAGTTAAATTTTTATTCTCTGTCTTCCAGTGGAGGGAATCGATCCAACGTACCAGCCTGAGTCTCAGAACCGACGCTCAGCTCTTCACGCTGCAGCCCAGAGAGGCCTGCTGGAGGTCTGCTACATGCTGATACAGGTGCGTAAACGCGGCAGCCTGCTGGTCATCCACAGGTTGTAGCACCTTGCTAACCTCCTGCTGTGGTTTTAACGGCGCCAGGCGGGAGCTCAGGTTGATGCCAAAGACAAAGAGCTGAGGACTCCTCTGCTGGAGGCCGTTATCAATAATCACGTTGATGTGGCTCGTTACCTGATCCAGAACGGCGCCTGCGTTTATCATGTTGTGAGTGTCCGTGCTCACATTTCACTTTTATACTGGATTTTTGTTGTTGTTGTTGTGATTTCAGCCACTTTGTTTGTGTTTCTTTACCAGGAGGAGGATGGATACACTGGCCTCCACCACGCAGCCAAGCTGGGGAACCTGGAAATCGTTAATATGCTTCTGGAGACCGGCCAGGTTGACGTAAACGCTCAGGTGGGAGCAGAACTACTGTCATTAACTTCGGTCACAAAATCTTTTGATTTATAGTGGATATTTTGAAAAATATAAGATTATTAAAGCACCTTCCACACTCATTTGCAATCACATCAAAATCCAACTTTTAAAGGATCTGTGCTTTGCAAAATTGACTTTTTAAGCTTTACATCATGTTATAATGTGTTGCTTTGATTCTTTCATGCATGTTTGAGAAATCCTTTAATCTCCATGGCAACCACTCAGCTGTGCAAATCGCCTGGGAGGACATAGCCCCGCCTTCGAGGTGCTGCTCCTCCTTCACTCAGCTCCTTCAGACTAGCCAGCAGCAATTAGCAAACACCTGGTGGAATTGCGCTCAGCTCGTTATCTGAGCTACTTCTCAGTGAAACGCTGGTAAAAACGTTGTCAAAGGGTTAATAGAGGAGCCATGTTGTGATGAAGGTGGAGTTTTTAAAGAGACAGAGACCCTTAAATTACAAAGTCAGGTTTCTTTAAGTCATATTTGAGAAATATAGCATTTTTATAACAACTGAAGTCAACATAGTGCCTGGAAAATACATAATACTGCCCTTTAAGGTTTATTTCTTCATTAATAAATGTTAAAGAACCGTTAATCCAACAGATTAATATCTAATATTTCAGTAATTTGATGTAAAAGCAGTTTGGTTCTCCAATTTCAGGACAACGGTGGTTGGACACCGATCATCTGGGCTGCAGAGCACAAACATGTTCAAGTGATCAAATCGCTGCTGAACAGAGGAGCCGACGTCTCCATTACAGATAAGGTGAGTGTTTAAAAAATAAAATATGTTTTTAAATGAGAGACTGACTGTGTGAGAGCCTCAGCTGAGGCAACATAAGATGGATTTTCTGCTTGAATCTTCAAGATTTCTTTGGCACTTTAGTACAAAACAGAATTACTTATTTCCCAAAAAGTATATAATTTCCATTTAACCCTTTCATGCATAGCGGTCACTGCAGTAAAAGCCTTTTTTTTGTGTGTGTTTCTTGTGGATTTTTATGTTATAAATGCATCATACTAGTGCCTCATACAATACACTGCCAACTACTGGCCATCCACTGCAACTGCAAGAAGATTTTGTTAAATCCAATATGGCGGACAGACGAAAAAGCCTGTCGACCAACTCAGGAAAACCCCATCCCTCCTTCTATTGTAGACGACTGTAGCAGGTAAAATAAATATTGTGACATCAAGTAACCCCTAAAGACGAAATACTACTGATGTATTATCCAAATAACAACTTTTTATTTGGAGAAAATTACAACTGAAAAAAAAGATTTTTTTATTATTTTTTTTTTACAAAACGTTTTCCCCATATTTCTTTATGCCTTAAGAAAATCAAAAACACTTTAGAGAAGAGTCCTGAGATAAATGATGATAGTTCATGCCTGAAAGGGTTACGTTCCTAACATTGGGAGATTTGGCTCCTGGATGCGTGGACACGTTCTTTGCTGTGCTGCAGGAGCTGAACGTGTGTCTCCACTGGGCGGCGTACGCTGGAAACATCGACATCGCAGAGCTGGTGTTGAACTCCGGCTGCTCCCTCTCCTCGGTTAACGTGCATGGAGACACTCCGCTGCACATCGCCGCCAGAGAGGGATACCTGGAGTGTGTGACGTGAGTTCACGTCGTCTAATGCAACCAGCGATTATCCTGACGGTTAATTGGCACATTCTGCAGATTTTTCACTTCCACTTGGTAGAAAACATTTACAGACAGAGGTTTTGTTTTTTTTTCATCATAGATGCAAAATGTTTATAAATGTTTTTATAATTTTGGCTTAATTACTGCTCTGATTGTGTTGTTCCTTCAGCCAAGGAACTTTTTTTCAAGTCCATTTACTCTAGTTAACGATTAATGGATTACTAAATTAGTTTGACGATTATTTCAATAATTAATTAATCACGAATGTTGCTCCAACTACCTGTGTAAATATTGACTCCAAATGAAACAATTTGTGGGATTATTAGATGTGAAAACAATTAATCAGTTTCCAAATTTGTTCTGGATTACTTCAATAATCGATTAATCACGATTAATCGTTTCAGCCTCATGCTTTAAACTTGAGTTTTTGTTGCTTTCTGCAGGTTGTTTTTGTCGAGAGGTGCGGACATCGACATCATGAACAGGGAGGGCGACACGCCGCTCAGCCTCGCCCGGCCTGACACTCCCGTCTGGGTTTCGCTACAGATCAACAGGAAGCTGCGCAGAGGAATCGCCAACCGGCTGATCCGGACAGAGCGAATCATCTGCAGGTTTGTTTCCTCCCAGTTTCACAGAGTTTTCTGCTCTTCGCTCGTTGAACGATGATTTGTTGTCGGTCGCAGCGACGTGGCGCAGGGCTACGAAAACATACCGATCCCCTGCGTGAACGCCGTGGACGACGAAGGATGTCCGTCGGACTATAAATACGTTTCCGAAAATTGTGAGACGTCAGCAATGAACATAGATCGAAACATCACACACTTACAGGTGATCTCATTTTATTTTACATTCATGTTGAATAAAAAAAAAACTTTAATTTTTTTGGTTTTGCTTTAATAAATACAAAGTTTCCTTTTACTTTTGGTGTTTGTAGCATTGTAGCTGCACTGACGACTGCTCTTCCAGTAACTGCCTCTGTGGGCAGCTGAGCATCCGCTGCTGGTATGACAAGGTAAACACCTGCTGTAGCATCACCAGAGTTATTCTTTATTATTAAAACATACATTTTAAGGAAAGTAAAGTTATGCTGCAGTTTGGACTGTTTTAAGCTAGTTTTGGTATCTTCTCTCATCTTACTTTCTTTTTTTAATGCAGTACTAAAAGTTTTACAGCAAATTAAATGTGAAACATTATCTGATTTAATTATTTCATGTTTTTTTTTTCTTGTTTCTGTCTGCAGGATCAACGGCTGCTTCAGGAATTCAACAAAATCGAACCTCCTCTCATTTTCGAATGCAACATGGCGTGTTCGTGTTATCGAACGTGCAAGAACAGAGTCGTCCAAGCGGGCATAAAGTAACTACCCCAGATTACAGATCACAGATTATTCATCTCCAGATAAATGATCCCACAGGGTCACAGGAAAACTAGAAAACATTTGAAGTATCTTACACATCTGGATAAGTTTGGAAAACTGGAAACTCAGATTCAGACTTATTTATGTCCCAAATAAGGAGGAAATTATCTTTTTTTCTTTTTTCTTTTCTTCCTTTTTTTTTGATTCGTTTTCCTTTCTTTTCTTTGTTTTATGCTTTCATTGTTTGCTTCTATTTTTTTCTCTCTGATTTTTTCTATTAATTTCTTTGTTTCTTTTTTCTTTGAATCTTATTTGTTTTTCTTTACTTATTTTTCTCTTTTTCTTTCTGTCTTTGCTTCTTTGTCTCTTTTCTCTTTGATTCATTCATTCATTTGTTTTTCTTTTTGTCTGTTTTTCTCTTTTTTCTTTGTCACTTTTTTCCATATCCTTCTTTCTTTCTTTCCTTCCTTGTTTTCTCTTATTCTTTCTCTTTCCTTTTCTTTCTTTTGTTCTTTCATTAATTCATTATTTTTTTCTTTCTTTGCTTGTTTCTTGTTGCTTCATTTTTTTTGTGTGTTTTTTTTTTTAGCTTTTTTCTTCTCTTCTGTGCTTCTTTCTTTTTCTGTTCTTTTCTTTGTTTCTTTTTTTTTACAATGACTTGTTCATTGATTGATCCATCCATCCATCCATCCATCCATCCATCCATCCATCCATCCATCCATCCATCCATCCATCCATCCATCCTCCACTTAGTGTTTTGTTTTCACAGATTCTATTTTTTAACTCTTTACAGACAAACATTAACATCTAAATCAGAAAAGAAATTTAGACTTGGAAAACGTGCAAAAGAGTCAAAAGGAGACAGACAACCTCTCTGCTGACCTCTGACCTCTCTGACCTCTTGCCTCTCAGAGTTCGCTTGCAGCTGTACAGGACGGAGAAGATGGGCTGGGGAGTCCGAGCCATGCAGGACATTCCTCAGGGCAGCTTCATCTGCGAGTACGAGAAGCGTTCACGACTCGTCTGCTTTCCTGCTCCACAGAACTTAACGAAAGTTTTTCCTCTTCAAACTCAGATATGTCGGAGAGCTGATCTCTGACGCCGAGGCTGATGTTCGAGAAGACGACTCCTACTTGTTTGACCTCGACAACAAGGTAAACCAGACGGAGAAAATTTATTTTTTATGAAAATAAAACAACACTGACCCTTATATTTTGTTGTAGAGTTGACTTGAATTCAAAGTGCAAATAAATAGAAACAAATAAAATCCAAAAATTTCATCCTTACAAACCAAAAATTTAGTTAATAGATTAAATGAAGTTCTATAATCTCAAAAGATTTGCTTTTGTAATCTCAATTTCTGTTTTTTCCTCTGAAGGACGGGGAGGTGTACTGCATAGACGCACGTTACTACGGCAACATCAGCCGCTTCATCAACCACCTGTGTGACCCAAACCTCATCCCGGTGCGTGTGTTCATGCTGCATCAGGACCTGCGCTTCCCTCGCATCGCCTTCTTCAGCTCCAGAGACATCCTGAGTGGACAGGAACTGGGGTGAGACGACGATTTACGGCGTTCTCACGTCTTTGACAACTAAATAGAACAACGACATGCCAGGGCCATTTACTGGACAAAACAAGAGGTTCAAATGTCAAAAACTTATCAGAAATTTTTAGATTATTCTCAGAAATATTCTAAAAAAAACATGAACATTTCTGAAGTTGAAAAGTAGAAAAATTACTAGAAAAAAACATGGAAATTTCTGAGTTTCAAAAGAAATGTCCATGTTTTTTCTTTACATTTTTTGAAATGTAGCTCAAAACTTTAGTTTTTTCTAACAAATTTTACAGTTAGAAAATATTCCAGGAAAAAGCAGAAAAATTTCTGAGATTACTGGCAAAACTTTTGGATTTTTTAGCAAATTTTCAACTATTGAAAATAATAAATATACATGTTTCTTTCTTAAATTTTTTTAGTTTTGTTTTTTTTTCTGGCTAATTTTCAACTATTCAAACTGACAAATTTCCAAGTTTTTCCTAGAATATTTCTAATCAGAAAATTTCAGCTTTATTTAGCAAATTTTTGACTTTCCAAACTCAAGAATTTCCATGTTTTTCCTCAAACATTTCTGATTAATCTAAAAATTTTCTTTTTTACTCTTTTATCATTTCCACTTTTGAAACTCAGAAATTTACAAGATTTTTCTAAAACCAAATTCTGAAATGAATCTCAATATTGAAATTTTTTCTAGCAACTTTTAAATGTTTCAAACTCAGAAATTTTCAGGAGTTTTTTTCCCCCCAAAATTTCTGAGATTAATCTAAAAATTTCTGAGTTTTTTCTGGCAAATTTTTGACTCTTCAAACTCAAAAAGGTTCACGTTTTTCTCTTGAAGATGTATGAGATTAATCTCAGACTTTCTTTTTCTGTTCCTTTTCTTTCTTGTTTTTGTTAGGAATGTAATCCTTTTTATGTGTAACTACGATGTCCTTTACACACCGTGGTAAATAAGTGACGTTTGTCTTCAGGTTTGACTACGGCGACCGCTTTTGGGACATTAAGAGCAAGTACTTCACCTGTCAGTGCGGGTCGGAGAAGTGTAAGCACTCTGCTGAGGCCATCGCTCTGGAGCAGAGCAGGCTGGCCCGGATGGACGCCTGCTCAGAATCGGGAGCCGACTGCGGGATGTCCTTGATGGGAAACTCTTAAAACACTTAAACCACCGGGCCTTCGGATCAAACCCTGCTACGTTTACATGTGCACACAGTCGACTGTAGAATTGGGGCTTTGCCGGTTTTGTGGTGCTGTCATGTTTTACATTTTCCTAAAGCTGTCACTTTATTACGTTCACTATTGCAGAAATCATAACCTTTAAATTTTAAAGGACCAGACTTGAAACGGTTTTACAAAATCTACAGATCTCTTGATAGTTGCGTGTGTAGTCATGTTGGTGTTGCAGAAAAATGTACCAGAAACAAACGTTTGTGCTGGAGGCCTTCATTACCCGCTCATTTATATGTGAAAGTCTTTTATATCCACACACTTCCTGTTGTGCCAACCAACTCTAGGCTTTGTGGCAAAAACATGAACATCAACTGAAGGCCTTTCTGGACTCATAAAGGAACTTATTGTGTCCGTTTGTGGAAGGATGCTTGTGGTAGTTTAATTGTCTGTATTATTTTTTTATACATGTTGTTTCTTCTGTCACTTGTAGTGAAATAAAACAGCAAAAGAGTTTATTTTTGGCATTTTGTTACTGTATGTATTTATGCTGTCAGCAGGGGGCGTTAGAATTAGCTTTTGACAGGCTAGATAAGGTTAGAGATGTGTTAATTGGAAAGATGTCTCACTCTGAGTCATTATCATTATTGCGGTTTTTCATACACATTTTAAACAAAGTCGGATCAGATGCATCAGGGGTGTCCAAAGTGTGGCCCGGGGGCCAATTGTGACCCTAGAAATGACTTGGTCGGATCCCGATCACAAGAAGGGTAAAAATTTGGCCATTAAAATAGAAAACAAATGACCCCAAGAATTTTTTAATTGTTTTTCTTTTAATAAGGTAACAGGTTTTTATGTTTCTGGATATAGATTTCATAAAATAGTTTATTACTGTTGACACGCTACTACAGAATAGGATTAGTGCCAAAATTCTGACTTTAATTTGAGAATTTTTATCAAAATTCAAACATTTTTCCTCCGAATTTTGATTTTAATCACAAAATTCAATTAATTTTTTTCAGAGTTATAAGATTAAAATCACAATTTTTTTTTTCTATTTTTTGCCCCAATATTCCTCTGTAAACAGTTCAGATTTAAAAAATCAGTTAGTGATCAACAATATCTCTTCTCTGGCTTATGTTCAGTCTCCATGGTAACTACAGCAGCCATGGAGACTAAACTTATTTTTTTTCAGAATTCTAATATAAAAGTCATAATTCTTATTTAATTGTTTTCTTGCCATAGTCCTCCTCAGTAAGGACTCGATTAAGAAGTCCGCATATGGTCAATAATGTTTCTTCTCTGACCCATGTTCAGTTTCCATGGTAACCTTGTTTGGTTAGCCTCCAAACTGAACAATCTGACCACAACTTTCTAATTCTTTTTTTTGTAGTCCACAACCTCAAAACTCAACTTTTTAGAATTCTAAGATTGAAGTCATATTTCTTGTTTTCTTTTTTAATTAAAAAAAAAAAATCTATTATTGAACTTTACATGTATTGTTTACTGTTTTCTTGCCATGATCTTCCTCTGTAAGCAACAGTAAGACTCCCTTAAGAAATCAGTTCATGGTCAATAATGTCTCTTCTCTGATCCATATTCAGTTTCCATGGTAACAATGTTTAATTAGCCTCCAAATACAGCTTTCTAATTTTAGCAGCACAAACACTGTCACTAAATTCACTCGATTAATTAAATTAAACAGAAGTCGTCCCCGGATTACATAGCTACCATAAATTTCCACTTTCTTCACTTCGATGTGAGGAGGAGTGATACCTCCCTCCTCACTCACTATCTGTGGCGGAGCTTTCAGGTGCGCATCCCACAGCAGGTGCGTTTGTGTCGTCACCGCGTAGTTAGAACTGCCAGGAAGGAAAAGATTTCCTCACTTAGTTACCATGGTCAGTTCGAACCCAGCGGAGCCACTTTTAGTCCAGTTTTAGCGTCTTGTTTTGTCCGGTTTAGCGGTTTTGCTCGGAGCGGGAGTACCGGAGGACGGCAGGCGGAGGAACATGGGGAAAAAAGAAGAGGACGGTCCGGACTCCAGCTACGGTGAGTCGGCATCGCCCGTTAGTTTCCCCGGACTGCGTCTTTCCAGGGCAGGTTCACAATGCGTAATGTTCGGAACATGTAGACTGAAAGTAGTAATATTTTAATTTACACGGCAGAAAACTAAATTGGATGTAAAGTTTTTTTTTTGTTTGTTTTGTTTTTTTTGTATTGAAACACAAGTGGTGGAGAAAGTACTCAAACAATGTACTTAAGTAAAAGTACAAATAAACAGACACAAATGTTCTCTAGTAAAAGTACCACATTAACATTTTTACTTGTGTAAAAGTAAGAAAGTACTGGCTTTTTTAAAAATACTTAAAGTATTAAAAGTAAAAGTACTTGCTAAATGTAATACCTAATGGCTAATATAATATAACTAAGTGTACGTATCGTATTTAATTTTAACACATCAGTAATGCGCCATTTTAATGAACAATCCTGCAGATAATAAAGCATGTTTTAATGCGTTCACTCTCTGTGACAGTTTAAATTTAGATTTGTGATTTCATGGGTGACCTGCGTCACTCTACCATTCCTTAGTTATTTTCAATAAATTTGAATATTTATGAAAAGTCCATATACTTCAGTAAGTCAGCTCACAAGTTAAACACGTCATACATATTAATTTCCCACAAATTGCAATGATGATTAGCTTACAGCTAATGAAAACAGAACATTTGATTAGATTACAGAGCAATAAAAAAAACTTCTAATTAAGAATATGTCTAATACTTGCGTAAAATATGTTTATGCTCGTTTGTGAGTGACAAACGAGCCTCATCGGAAAGTTATCTCGCAAAAGTTTTGCGTTCCCTCACAATAAGCAAATGTGCAGTGGTCTACTTTGTACAAAATGTCCGCCTTGCTCTTCTAGAATGAGGGTCTAACGGTACTTTCCCGCTTTGCAGCGGTGCAGCGGACCTGTTCTCCTCTCGCCACTGATTACTTTCAAACTAGAAAACTCATCAAAAAAAAAGCGTAACGCGACGTGGATGCAACGTGTAACGCGACGCTTTATTGGCCCTTTGCACGTGACGTCACCCTCTTCGATCAACTCGTCCCGCTCCGCCGTGACTGACGTTAAAATAACCAGTGCGCTTCTGTAAAGCCTGTCAGAAACGCATATCTGGTAGCCTGGTACCGCTTTTATTTAGCTGATTGCGCAGAAAAACTGGTCACAGGTCGGCTGCCCAAACAGACAAGGATAGAAACCAAACTTGTGATTTTATTATATGACGTTTAATGAGGAAAGATGGCGGCGGTGGATAGCAGCCGTTAGTCATAATATGACTGGCAGCTCTCGGTGTAACCGCGGATTTGTGGGGAACACTTTTTACAAGGTAAGAAGATTAACGTTCATGTACTTTATAAGTAAGTATTATTAGAAAGATATCAAATATAGCATTTTGGAGAAGTGTGCGTCTAACCATCAGTAACCATGGAAACAGTGTAGACTACCATGTAGGAGCTGTTTATGACATGGTGATATAAATCATGTGGTGTGAATTTTATAAACACGTCAGGAGTACGGGTCGGTTTATAAGCTAGCTGTTTCAAAGTTGTAAATATCGCCGTCTATGAGCCCCAACCAGGTGTGTTTGTGTTACACACAGACAAATTAGCTCGACTCGAACAAGTAAAAGCCACGAATAAACTGGCAAAACAATTTGGGAAAACAAATTCAGCCGCTCAGTTGATTACTCCCGTCCCTCACTTAATCCCCGAGTGATTATCCATTAAAATCACAGTATTTTAATTATTTGTCCAACTATAAATGCTTATAATATCAATTTATTGAAATTATTCTGTAAATATATATGCTATCGTAGCTTGTGTCAGACAAAGGCAGCTTTAAATTAATATGAAAAAGTGAAAATTTAACATTTAGCTAAAATTAATCTTGGGCCTGTTGGTGCAACGTTGTTTATTTTTTTTTATTAAATATATTCAGAATAAGAATTGAACCAAAAAAAATAAACCTGACTATTGTTTTAGAAACGAGTGAAATATTAAATTGTCCTCAATTAAGTGGAACAATAACTTTCCTCTTAATTATAACTTTTATAATATGGGGAAAATGTATTGCGGATTGTTTCACGTATAACTTGTACTTTTTCATTAGTATTAAGGTCAAAAAGTAAGAAAATTCTGTTTTTATCAAGTAAATTTTGACCTTTCAAACTCAGAAATGTCCTGTTTTTTTTTTTTCTGGAACATTTCTGAAATGAATCTCAAAATTAATTCAACATATATTTTACTCAAGTAAAAGTAAAAAGTAGCTGTCCAAAAACTTACTTGAGTAAAAAAAAAAAAAGTTACATTTAAAATTACATCATCAAATGGACAAAAATGTAGTTATGCTGACATTTTAAGTATTTCTTAGACCAAAATGAAAATTATTCATACAAATAGCCAGGACCATTTTTTTTTTCTAAATAAATATCCTTCAAAATCAAACTTAGGAAACTTAATTTTCTAAGTTTCCTAAGTTTAGGAAACTTAGAAATCACCAGAGACGCATGCAGACAAAACTGCATGTGTGTCTGGTGATTTATTATTATTATTTTTTAAATAAAAACAAATTAGATTTTTGTTCAGCGAAGTTTCTCACAGCAGGTAGAGAATCCAGAAATTTTACTCAAGTAAGAGTAGTAACACTTTATAATAAAATTACTCAAAAAGTTATTCAAGTAAATTTAACTGAATGTTGTTGGTGACTAGTTATTATCATAAATTTTACTGAAAATTGTACTGACCGTCACTAGTAAGTAAAACCATAACAATACACATTAAAAACAAAGAGACGCAGTGAACAAGTGTTTAACTTTACAGTTTTTCTTCTAATTTTCAGCAGGATGTGATTTTGCGAGATACTGTAGGTGTGTCTTTCTAGACTGATACTTTACTGGACTGTATAGAAAATTACATGATTGTATACTTCGGTAATTTACGTCATCAAACTCCTCTTAAAATCTCCAAGATTGTGCAACCGTGCGAGTTAAAGAGTACTGATAAGATAAGATGATATATGGTTGATGAAATGTGAAACGTGACATGAAGATTTACTTATTTAGGAAATAAGAAACAAATCTTTGAGTTCATGAAAACACACACATGCACTATATGTCATAAATAAATAAAGCAAAAACAATCACTATAGATTAGATTATAAATTCAAAAGGCAGGTCGCAATAATTTGAAAGAAATTTAAAATAATACTAAACAAGTATTTAATTAGACTTTTTATCCAGTTGTGCTAAATTAATCTGTAGACAGAAAAGTGTCTATAGATTAAAAAAAGTACATTTCCACCCAAAAATTTCAAATTGTCTAGAAAGAAAATTACTAAAGAAAAGAAACACAAGGAAATTATGAGATTAATCTTAAATTTTCTTTAAAAAAAAACACAGGAAATTATTGAGTTTGAAAAGTTGAAAATTTACTAAAAAACAAAAGGAAATTAAGAGATTATTTTAGGAAAAAAACTGGAAATTTCTGAGTATGGCAAGTTGAAATTTTACTAAAAAGGAAGTTATAAGATTAATTTTAGACATTTTCTAGGGAAAAAAAACTGGAAATCATTGAGTTTGAAAAGTTGAAAATTTGTTTAAAAATTAAAATTTTGAGATTAATTTTAGACATTTTCCAGAAAAAACTTTAAATCACTGAATTTGAAAAGTTGACAATTTTCTAGAAAAAGCCTCAGAAACTGTGTGATTAGTCTAAGAAATTTATAAGAAAATATGCCAGAAAAAAACTTTTCCATTTCAACCTTAATCTTGATGAAATAGTTCTAGTTGACGATACCGTTTCCTGTTCTGTAAAAGTTAAAATGTCTCGTTTCACTGCCAGATTATCTCGTATGTAACTTGAACTTTTTCAACAATACCAAGGAATTATCAACTCCAAACAAGCTCCTTTATCTCGCTGAAAAGTTTCTTTTAGGTTAGTTTCATCTTATTTCAAGTGTACTAAGATATTTCCACTTGAACTAGACCAAACATGCTTTTTGTTTTTGCAGTGGAAGCTCGATTTTCAAACAGCAGCAGGTGTTTTTATGAATCCAGCTTGAATTGATGTGCAGCCGTGTTGCTTTTGTTAACCAATCGGAGGTCAGAAAACACAAACCAGCTTATTAAAACCTCAACAAAGCGTTTGTAAATTAGCCCTGAAGCCTTAGGACGTCTGTTTGCAGGAAGGATGAGACGGAAACGTGTAAAGTTAAGGCGTCTCTCTGCACTTTGATCCTCTGTTGAAACTCACAGGACGACAGAGGGAGGATCAAACATTTACTGGAAGAAGAAACGTTTTAAGCTGACCAATGATGCGGCCTCTAAGGCATCTCTCTGGGAACTGATTCTTTAAATAAATCTGCATTTAAAAATAAAATCCAAAAACAACCCACATGGGTGGAAAACTTCTCAAGAAAAAAATCAATTCAGCCTGCAGAAGAGAAATTAGCGTTGCATATCTGTGAAGTGGGAGGTATTTTGTGCTTATTTCTCTCTGTTTTGCATATTTAGATTGAAATATTTGGAGATTTTTCTTTCCAAAATATCTAAACATTAATAAAAGTGAAAGAACTGGAAGACTTTTCAGGTTTTCTTCAGCTTAACCAGTCCAATCATTAAAATTTTAATCTACGTTAGACGCTCAAATCATTAGCTATATTAACCATGTTGCGATATAAATGTACTTTCTTTGCCGTTTCAGCAAAATTTCCAGTTAGATTATTTACTGTCCATGCAAGATTTAAACAGGAAATGGCTCCAAAGGACAGAAAATAACTAAACTAATTTATCCCTTAACATCTTAAAGTACCAGCTGTGTTTTAAGACAAAAAATAGATTTTCTTTCCTCCTTTCTGCTGCAGCTAATGTTAAATTTAATGCACTGAGCGTTTCTAACCTTACATACAAAATGTGTTTGATGAGCTGAAGTTATTATACTTCCCTGTTTTCATAAGGTGTTAAAAGATGCATTAATTACACCTGGATATTTACCTGCAGGGAGGATCTGTTGACTTTTTCACAGCCAGCTGAAGCACAAAACAACACAGAAGGGTCAGTTCCTCTTCCTGAAGCTTTATTTATTTTACTTAAGAGGCCAAAACGTATATACATTTCTAAAGTTGTAATGTTAGGAAATCAGTATTTTTAGTGCAGTAATTAGAAGTTTTCTATCAAAATGTGACTGAGAGATCCGGTCCAGGCCTTTCGGTCTCCAAATATCTGCTGTTCCAGATTTAAAATTTCGACTCTAAAAAGGTGGTGATCAGTAAAATGGTCTATTAGGGCCAGTTTAGATTAAACATTTTATGAATAATTACAGATTTCCGCCAAAAAACTTGAAATTTTAAGATTAATTTCAGAAATTAAAAAAAAAAAAAATCAAGGAAGTAATAAGAGTTGATTTTTAATTTTTTTTTTTCATTATTTTTGATTAACCAATTGGACAGCAAAGAGTTTTTTGTTTTTTTTTTAGATTTCATGAAACACAATTTGAAGATGGAGCTGTGCTAATTGAGGAATTTTTGTAGAATAAATTTACCAATTTTTTTTTATCTTAAATGTAAAATGTACATCATTTTTTGTATTTTTTGGCTTAGCTGCTGCTGAGTGTGGTGTCCTTTCACCAGTTCAGCTTCTTTTGGATGCGTGTACTCCAGTGAACAATTAATCCATTACTAAATCAGCTGACGATTATTTCAACAATTGATTAATCTGATGAATCGTTTCAGCCCTGAATCAGTTGAAGCAGAACAATAATCCAAACCACACCAGCTACTTCTAAATGGCTTAAACAAAAATAAAGTTTTTTTTTGATTGGCCTAGTCAAAGTCTGGACTCGGAGTGGGTCAAATTACTCCACACAGAACTGAAACATGTCCGAATCTCCACTTTTTTTTTTTAAAACAAGTCAAATCTGCTAACATGATAGTTGTGTAAAGAGGAAGCTCATAATCTAAGTTTATTTGATTCTTGAGGACATAAAAAGTCTCAGGTTGAGCCTTGATGAAGAATAAAATAGTAAAAACGATGTTAAAGCTTTTTCTAAGCTTGGATGATATATGTTATATGTTATGTAAGCTAAGTTATTATTGTCTGTAAAAAGGTTGTTTTTTTTTTTTTTTACATGGGGGGAAGTGACACTATTCTCACATTTGTTTCTCTTATGACAATATTTAAGTCAACTTGGTTTGATAAACTTTTTCTTCCGCTGTCCTTAAATCAGAGCCTCATTTTCCCAAATGTCTAATCATTACACACATTTAGCATTTCTGTAATTAGAAACTCAAGTCTTTCCTCCTCAGTGAAGGCCACTGATCTCTGATTTGAGCTGTAAAAATGCTCTGCAGTTTTGACTGTTTGAGATCCAAAGTCCGCAGGTTTTAAAGCTTTTCTCTCTGGTTTTTACAAGGACATAAAAAAACTTAAATATCTTTTATATACGTGGGAGGGGAACACAGCGAGCGAGTGTCATTGTTTACTCCAAACACACGCCTGACTGTCTGCAGAACTGAAATATGAAACTCCGTGCGAAAAGCAACGTCAGAGGAAAAGTTTAGATTTTTAATTATATCCACTTTGTTTTTTCAGTGTTTCTGTTTTGTTTTTTGTACTTTTTCCTTTATCTTCTTTATGGACCTTAAACGGAGAATAAAACAGAACTTGTACTACTTTAATCAAAATTAACTTCCTTTTCGATACGGGCCGTTTTAAAACCATACTGTGACTTTTTTTTTTTTAGTAATTTTGATAACATTAAGCACAAAACATTCTTGATCACTTGACTGGTTGAAAAATAATTCAGCATTTAATTTTAATTCAGAAGTTTAAAGTTTGTAGCTAAAAAAAATAACAGTATTTTTCATAGAAGTTGGTATTCTGTTTCTCAATCCCAACCTCAAAATCCAATATGGCTGCCGTACATATAACATTTAGCAGTCAAAGTAGAAATAAATTGCACTTTTGTTTAAATCTTTTCCCCAAACAATATCATACAGATTCATGAACAAACATGTTGCTTTAGTGTTAGAAAGTAATAATAACATTATTATTGTTATTATTATTAGCTTGTATTTATTTCAGTTGTACAGTTTCACAGAGAACATAAATTGACAAATCCAACTGGGTTCCTGAAACAAGGTTGAGTTCTGATCTCTAAGGTGAATTAAATATTTCCAATTTGTACATATTTACCAAACTACTACCAACATTTCTTCTGAGTACAACTGACATCAACCAAAGTGCCACCAGTGGCCCCACAGTGGATAATAGTACTTAAACTTTGATCTTTGAGACTTTTGTCCCTTATGGTGAAGTCTTACTGTAAATCTTTCTTCAGTCCTTCATAAAAAAATATTTTATGGGTTGTATAATCATGCATTACATTTTTATTTATAAGAGGCAAGCTCCATCTTGGTAGGCAAACGCAGATGAACCGCGGTACCAAAAAGAAAGAACATTCACATTCTTGACCAATGTACAAGAGTAATGTATATCAACAAAATGGCTGCTGTTGGGTCGACCCGTATGAGACGGATGTGGACAAACTGCCTCTGATCTCATGATATGACATAATTCAATACTTGGTGAACGTGAAGAGTGCAGACAACATGGAGGAGCTTCAAGGCCTGAAATCTATACATGCATAAAATCAATGTTGTATGTGAGTAACGGGGTTCTGGTGACGGGCAGAGTAAGTAACAAACACGTAGGCTACATGTCCGTCTTAGCTAGCAGATAAAAGCTTCATTAGTTATGCTAAGCAAGTAGCAAGTACTGCAGTAAATATAACCAATATTTATCTTAGTTTTACACAGAGGTGGGTAGATTACTCTAGTAATTGTAATGTATTTAAATTGTTAATAAGTTAGGAGCAAGGCGGGAGTTAGTTCTAAGCTTGTGGGTTTTTTATTGTTGTCATAGCAACTCCATAGCAACTGTCATGACAGTTAGTACCTGATACCTACCAAAATGGCTGTCAGCTCAGTATGACGTCACATAAGATCTGTTCAATGTGGGAAAAATCAGAGAACATCACCAACCTTTGTCTCCTCTCCAATATGGCCGCCTTGCATATAAAATGTTATTATAGCTGTAGTAAAATTATTATTATTATTATTATTATTATTATTTTTGTACTATCCAGTATGTGGATTTCATACAAATCTGCTTCCTGGATTTGATAATTTTTTTTTTTCTATTTTTATTTTTGTATATCTGGTGGAACGTGACTCCTAATTATTTGTGAAAAAACCCACAATATTTGGTTTTACAACCTCTTAATCCACTTTATTTATAGCTTCTGTTATATCTTATTGGTTGTGTTGGTTGCAAAATTAAATTTTAGTTCATTAGTCTTTGATAAGTTAAACTTACATTATTATACCATTATCAATATACTACTTGAAAATCGTCTCAAAACGACATTATCTTTTATCGCAGTAACTTTAGGGACAATTATTTATCGTCCAGCAAAATGTGTTATTGTGACAGGACTCTATGTTGCTACTGTGTTTGTTTTGAAGTAAAAAAACAAAGAATGTTGTTATTAGCCTGTATTTGTAGCCGTTAGCTTGGTCACTGAGTAAAGACATCAGAAAAAGCTCAGGTTTCCAAAAGGTGTCATATTTTCTGAGGTAAAACTCACTGGATAAGTAGCCAATTTATTCCCAGCTACAAAGAAAATATCAAGTCTCTTCCAAGAACCACTTCAGGAAATTCTAACAAACGTCTTTTGAGACTTTTTTCCCCAGTGGTGACATTTTGACCCTAACAATCAGCTTTAAAACTATTTGTTTCAGGTTAAATCCTAAGAAGTTTGCTTGTAGTTGTGAATCTAAGACGTTCTCATGTTGCACCTGCATGGTTTGCTCTGAACTTCCTGCATCCTGGTTCAGTATTTGCATCCTATTCGAAGCCTCTGGCACATTTCTGGGAATAATGTTGACACAGTCTGCATTCACTCCTATTCAAATCGGTCCCAGTGGAGATAATTACAGCCGAGCTCCAGTAAGAAACGCCTGCTGTCGCCGAGCTGCGTGGCGAACCGCCGCTCCCTTTGGAAGAACAACTTCATCATCCTGTGTTTGCATGAATCAGAGAAAATATTCACCTGTTGCTTTCTGTATTGTTGATAAAAACGCGTTCGGCCAGTTGGGTTTTGCGGTGAAATGATTATCAAGTCCTGCTTGTATTTGGGATGAGGAAAAACTCACCCAGCAGGTTTTTCCTGCACATTAATCCAACTGTCAGCGGTGAGAGAGAAACTAACTCAGCTTGCTAATATAAACTTCTATCATTTATTGTGTTAAAACCAGGAAATGTTTGACTCTCACTCATCTGGAAAGTATGTCCCAGATTCAAATGATATTTAAAATTCAGTCCATGTGAGTGCAGCGCTCTTTAAAATGCTCTGCTCCTGTAAAGCAGAAATATGAAACTCATTGTTCTGTTTATTCCAGGAAGCAAACATGACGCCTCACAAACTCTAGTGGTGCATCTCGTAATAAAACAGGAAGTTCAGTTCAAAACTAAAACTCTTAAATTATGTGTTAAATAAGTTATAGTAATGGCTTACAGTAACTGAAAACTCAGTCTTTACAGTTTGAATGTTGCGTAAGATCAATAAAAAACCTTTAAAGTTTTAATGTTATGGCCGGGCTGTCATGAGTAAGATGGCTGATTTTACAAGTCATCGAAACATTAACAAGGTCATTGCCAAAAAGAGCTGTCTGTCCAGAGACCTGAAAAGTTAGTGGAAGGAAAAAGTGTGCATAATCATTAGCCTTGAATTGTGCAACAAAGCCCAAATTTATACAGCTAAACGTATTGAAACTTTTATGAATTAAGAGTTAAATATCGATTCATTTGTGTGCAAATCACCTATTTATGTTTTTACCAAACAATATTGAAAACAACGTGTAAAAAGATAAACAAGTTATTTTTACCATGACTTAAATGCAGCTCAAAAGGAACTGAGATTTTCAAAAATTAAAGCTGTCAGTTTATGGAACATTTTCAATCTTTCTGCATTTAAAATTTAAAAATAATTATGATGAAGTGATATGGCATTGGATAAGCAGATGTTTTGTGTATTTTTTATTTTGTTTGTATTTGAAACATGTCTAGTAGTCTTCAGAGCCTATTAGGTGATTTTCTTTTTACGTGAATTTGGAGCAGAAATCACCTTAATGTCAGGACTGAGCTCAGAGCGATCAGACTGCAAATATATCCCTCTGTTCTTATTTTCACATCAAGTAATCAACAGCTTCCTGATTTCTAACATAAATTGTACAATTTTGAATTTTACAAGGCCCAAGAATTTCAGTACATTTGATTTAAAAAAAAAAAAAAAAGGATTTGTAGGTTCCCACTTTATTTGGTGTTCTGGTTGTTTTCTTTTGTATTGCGTACAGAAGCGAAAAAACTTTTATTTATTTTTAAATGCAGAAAAGGAAAAAACTGAGAAGTATGTCCAGACTCTGGAGAGTAAATTTTTATTTTATGTCTTATTTCATAAATGTAACGATAAATATGAATGTAACTAAAAAAAAATCCTGACTAAAAAGGAGCAGAAAGAAGAATAAACTAGGGCCGTTGTAAACAAATATTTTAGTAATCGAGTAATCTATCGATTATTCTTACGAGTAATCGGATAAAAAAAAGATAAAATAAAACATTGGTAAATCTAACATAACAGCAGTGTTACTATCGCATATCAATATCAGTCCAATTT
>CAEGAE010071150.1:0-14453 GCA_903067095.1 Girardinus metallicus | reverse complement strand
AGAATACAGACAGTAATGCTAGCTAGCTTGGTTAGCTAGCTAGTTTCAAGAGACATGCTCTTTCTGTCCCCCCTCCCCCCTTCCCCCCCCCCCACACACACCCACGCCCACACACACACACCTTCACATCCCACGGCTCAGTCCAGCAGCAAAAAAAAAAGAATAAAAAATAAAACAAAAAGTCTCCTTCTGCTCGTCGTCACTCCTGAGAGTTGATATTTTCCTCTCGACAAGTCAGAGTGAGTCAGGCTGACACATGATGAGCTCTGCTGTCTCTGCAGCTGCATCGATTCCAGCGTTGGCTAATGCATTTAGAAGCAAATGTGTGTGTGGGGGGGGGCAGATGTTGTTCAGACAACATCGATCAGAGCTCCACCTGGGGCCAGACGGGCAGAGCAGCTCAGTCTGAAACATGGGGGGGGGGCACCTGCTTCGTTCTCACCCTGATAGCCAGGCTGCAGTTTAGCAGCTTCATGTTGAAGTTGGTCTGTTCAACTAAACCCACAAAGATCTGATGTAATTGCTATTTATGCAACTGCACTCAGTCCATGTTCCAGTTTAAAGCTGCAGAGACAGGGGATTTCTCGCTGCTTCTCTGCTTCCTGTCTGCTTTCTCACAGACATGAAAAAAGAACACAGACAAAAAAAAACAAAAAAGGCCGGGTTTTTTTTTTTCCCCACCTTTATGTCATGTCAGAGCAATTTGTCTCTTTGCTCAGGAATGCGCTGGTTTAAAAAGAAAAAAAAAAAAGAATGAATAAATAAAAGAGCAGTTCCTGCTTTCCTGCAAAGTCCGGACGGGGAACGACAGGTTGCTGTAAACACCTTGCACACAAAAAAGAGAAAGAAAAACGTGTGGCGAAACATTGAGCAGGCCTGTTATCCATAAATTCTCTCCGTGAAACCATTCTCTCCTGCGGCAACCAGAAACTTTGGTGGATTTTGGTCATGAAGTAGTTCCATAAAGTTAGAGTGGAAAGAAAAATGCGTTCTACCCCTTGTACTCTGATACACCTGAATAAAATCCAGTACAAACAACCGAAAGTTTGAGTTCACTGAAGATCAGGCATCGGCAGTATCAGGCTGTGTTGTTGCATAATATGGCAACTACACAGGAAGAAAACCTAAAACCAGCGTGAAAGTTCACCTTTCACCTAAACACACCACAAGAGCTACACTAGAATAGTGTAAAACACAACATATTCAAGTGCTAGAATGGCCTAGTAAAAGTTCAGACCTAAGTGAACTCAATGTGTAGTAAAATTGTGAAAATTGATGTTTACAGTCACTCTTCATCCAATGTTTTGCTCATGGAGACATTCGCTAAAAAAGCTGCAGCTCACTCATTGACAAATGCATGCCACACTAATCAGATTTTATTGGTCTATCCTATGAAAATGGCAACAAACAAATTGAGGTTTTTGATTGAAGTCGAACAAAATATGCATAACTCCAGGAATAGTGTTGAAAAGCACTGCTGGTCTAAATAAAATATTGTTTTTGATAATAAAAACTGTGGACGGTTAGTTTTTCTAACGTTTCCCCCCTCCCACCCGAGCTTAATTAAAAGATTACATCCAACTCCGTTTTCAGTTTGAGTGGGAGTCCCCGTCCTCTTCGAGAATCATATCGAATGACGGACAGAAAGTCTCGGGCTGAACCCGACATCACCATATGTCGTCTAAAAAAGAAGAGGAAGCAGCAGTGGGGGAGCAGCTGGGCCCGGTGACCTCCAACACAGCAGCCGGACAAACGCTGCGCAGTCGCCTCTCTCTTTGTCTCGCTAGACGTCCAAAGACAGCAGCAGACACAAAAAAAGAAAAGAAAGAAACAAAAAAACATAGACAACAGACAGAACAAGGAGATATGCTTCAGACAGGAAGCCAAAATAATGGCACAAACATCCATTTCCTGTTTGGGTCTGTTTGCATCTCACACTGGCGGACAAAGAGAGGCGAGGATATTACTAATGCTAATGGCCAGGTGTTAGCATGCAGTCAGACAGCAAACGCAGCTCCCGAATGGGCGGTTGCCATGGAAATCCACAGCAGACGCAGCGCTTTGTCTTTGTCAGAGAGGGATGGATAGTGAAACTGGGTGCTGAGTCCTGGAGGAGACGAGAGGAAGAGTCAGGGGATTGTTTTTAGGGATGAAGGCCACTCCGTGGAGCTACTTGTTATCACCTCAGGATGGCCAAACTGTTTTTAAATCATTAGTTTAGGAAAGCAAATGTCAATATGTCAAAATGACAAGGATTTTTGTGGTTTATTCCAGCTTCAATATCTTTTTAAATCCTGTCTCGTCATCTTGATAAACATATTTTTTTTTTACATTTACCTATTTTAGCCCCGTACAACATAATAGCAGTATATGTAAAAGCATGCACAGAAGATGCTTTTACACAGTTATCTCAAGATAAAAAATGAAATAATTTCTCCAATGTTCAAGTGAAAGAACCTTTCTAAGTGATTCAATCCAGCAGATGTTGGAATATTTTAGCATAACCAGCAAACAAAAAAAAAAATTAAAAAGTTCCCTTCTTTAGGACAAAGTGGTCAAAGGAAAGTATTTTCAGTGTCCGCTTCCGTCTTATAAGAGCTGAAAGATAAAGACGCTACATCCATTAGCTGCCTGGTAATGGAGCTGCATTACTGGGAGACTTCCTCTCAGTGACCGTTGATAAATCATGCCAATAACAAAGAAATGTCTTCACTGGAGAAACAATGCTGGAGGGGCCAGACGGACAAATGCATCTAAATATAGATGCATTTGTCCGTCCGGGTGTTCGAAACGCGACCAGCCAGACGGGTTTGATGCTCGCCAGGGAGACCGAGCATCCGACCGCCCAACCCCTGTAAGGCGGTGACTCAGCAGCAGCTGTTGCTATGGGTTACCAGGCAGGACACGTGTGGGGATCGGATCAGTGCTGACACATCTGACCCCCTCCCACCCGAACACCTCCCTGCGGCGGCTCCACCCTATCAGCTGCTCCCCTTTGAAATCCACTTTCTCTGGAAGTCTGAGGAGAGGGGAGGTGCTAATCCCATCTGGGAGCGTGGAGCGGGCCGCCTCGTCCCTTCGCCACTTCCCCACTGACCTGCACGGCTACGTCGCTCTCCCCTCCCACAGTGAGATTAATGCCTCATTAGGAGCATCTGATTTAACACTAATCCACTTACACCAAGATTCGTTGACTAGCTGGTTTTTCCAAGATCAAATATAGTTGAAGCGATTGAAGCTATTGTGGACATTTGCAAGATTTTGACTTCAATACCGACATATCCTTGATAGTATTGGCAGTGTCATTACAAAACAATTTGCTCCGCTGGAGCTCAGTCCTGTTAAAACACCCAGTAACTCCCTTCAGATGTACAAATACCTCTTAAAGCAGTGGTCTCAACCTGCAGTCCTCGAAGGCCAGAGTCCATAGTCTTGCAAACTTGAATCAAACGGCTAAACTGCTTCCCTGGCTTGCAGTCGAGCTCTGCTAATGAGCTAATATTGGAGCCAGGTGTGCTGAAGCAGAGAGACATCTAAAAGTTGCAGGACATTGAGCTTTGAGACCACTGTCTTAAAGCAATACCATGCTAATGTCATTAGACCTCGTAGCAAGTGGTTAATTCGGGACAAAGGTAGAGTTAATCCCCTGCAGGAGACACCCTGCATTCTGGGTCAGGCCAGGATATAACAACCAGGCCAACAGGTGTTCAATGCAGAGTTGGTTTAAGGCCTGAGACCTACTGTACCTTCATGACACCAAAAACAAATGAATGCTTGTTGCAAGGCCTCGACAAAACCAAGGCATTGCAGACAGTTGGTTCAAGTGTTGAAGGGATAACTCTGCAATTGCAAAAATGCTAGCCCTTTACATTTGGACTTTGGCATCACTGGAGTAGCTTTTAGCCAACAAGATTGTTTGGGGCAGTCCATTTCCTTGATCACAGGAAACAAAGCAGGTTTTGCAGACGTTTACACAAGCTAACTGTTTAGCAGTAAATTTGAAAGTCATGCAAGCATTTTGACAATGCAAGGAGCAACTTCAAGTGTGTGATGTAGCCAGAATGAGCAGTCAAGAGTTCATTTTAGTAACAAATTCTTTTTATTACAACATTTCACGGTTTTCCATTTTCTGGCAATGGTTTGTGGCAGAGTAACATGACTGCTGGGAAATTTACAAAACTCCAAAAGAAGTTTGATTAACAGTTCAAAGCAAACACAGAACCAGTTACCCAAACAATTTCCTCAACAGAGACAACTCGGGGAGATTGCGACACAAGCACTTCCCTGAATCGCTCAGAAAACAAAGAGGGCCCAAGTGTGTTACAATCGGACTGCAAGATAGGTCCATTTAAGCTTCTCCTAGATCAAGATGGAATCCGTTATTTTAATCCGTGTATACATACAAAAAAAAAAAAAAAAAAAAAAAAAAAAGTTGACAGTATCAATTTTTGGGCATTTACATTTTGGCCAGCGTACGAACAAAGTTGTGCATTTCCGAAAATTAGAAGACAAAAAAAAAAAAAAAAAACAGAGCCTGACGCCTCAGCTTTGGCGCAAAAGCAGCCACACGGGATGCTGGGTGGTGGTGAAGGTGCGACGATGATGATGATCTTCCTGGAGCGCAGACCACGCCCCACGGTCCCTCAACCTGCAGGTCAGCATCGGCAGTCTCGGTGGCATTTGGACCAGATCAGAGCCCCCTCCTCCTCTGTTACAGGCCAACAGAACGGAGCACGAAGGCAGGAACTGGGTTGGGGGATGAGGCTGACAAAGGCATCATCTGTCCACATGGCTGTGCAGCTTGGTTATAGTCGTCGATTCATAATTTCGGTTACAGAGTTATACAGCTAAAAGAAGTGACTGAAAACAAGGCAATGCAGGAGGAGAAGGGGGTGTACAGTGCATGACGGGAAGGGAGGGGCTTCATGATGCTTGCTTCTCCTGTTCAATGGCTGTCAAAGACAAAATAAAGAGACTTGGTAAACCTTTCCTAGCAGTAAAGCCAACAAACCAAGAGTCCAAAGCTAGAGCTTACTCTCTTTTGTAGGCAGGGGGTTCTTCTCCTGCGTCTCTGTCTTCTTCAGCTTGGACTTGTCGAAGCTGGTCACCTCTGAGATGTCGGGCTTGTCACTCATGGTTGCAGTTAGTCTAAGAGGAGCAAAAAAAAAAAAAAAAAAAAAGACAAAAAGGAGAGTTAATTTACAGCACGTTAATTTAAGAAACCTGAATGGGGGAAATGGAGCTTGTTGGACATTAATGACGCATTTTTTTAAAAACCGCCCAAGCACGCGGTCTTGTTTTTTTATCAGGAAGAGGGGGAGGGAAGAAAGGGCGTTGCCTCAAAAAAAAAAAAAATCTCATACAAATATCACTTTCTCAGCTCGCTCCTTGCAATGTGCACGGAAATGGACCGCCTCCTTTTGTTCGCCTGCGGCTCGGCAGAGCCCGATTTCATCGGCATGCATCCCCGCTGCCCTGCGCACACAGATCCGGGATGTTGCACCCAAGAGGGGGTGGGGACGCACAATGACACCGAAGCCAGTCTGGCATTTACATAACAATGGGAGTTCCCATGCTGCGTAGACTTTTGGGGGGCTGACGGGGAGTATAATGAAAAGCAGGGAATGCATGCCTTTTATTTAGAATTCAATTTAAATTCAGAAGCCTGGTGTTCAATTTGAGCGCGGATGGCAGCTGTGCAACATCCGCAAATTCACCAATCACGTACTTCTGGCGTCGGGGTCGCAGTCTGAGGGAACCACCGCCCAGATTTTCATTCAGCTTCCCCTTAAATGAAACAAAAAACTTCAGCTCCATTTTCTGTCTTGGTTTTAACAGAGAAAGCTTGGAGGGGATGGAGGGGAAGGCTTTATAAACAGGAAATAGTCCGCAGCACAAAATAAAAGCAGCGGGTTGATAACGGGACTGAGCGCGTGCAGGTCACGCGCACACACAGCAACAACAAAGAAAAGCAGAGGGAGTGCGCAAGACAAAGCACGAATGACGCTTTGATGGTTCATCATGCCAAATGATTTTTACCGAATTAAAATGCACAAGGGAAACCAATTAAATGCGTTTCCTTCCTAATCCAGTTGTATATTGCCTAAAAAAATAATAATAAAAAAAAATCCTTCCTCTGCGTCTTCATCAAATTCCAACATTAATCCCACTGCTTGGTTCCCCACAATCGCTGCTGGAACCACATAAGGGGGACAAAGATGGGAGAAACAAGCCGAGAAGAGGCGCTTACCGATGTGCTGGCTCACTGGTGAGACTTCTCTGCTCGGCGGGTTGCAGCAGTAGTGCTGGCGTCTTTGCGCAAGCCTCTCATATACTCAGAAATATGCTAATGACGTCTGACATCACCAGCTTTCCTCCCCGTTATTCGCTCGCCGTCGCCCCCCGCTGGACGAAAAGGGTAGTACTCTCCAAAAATTCCAAAAAGGGAAGCAAAAGGGCAAAAGAATGAAAGTACGTGGATTTAAATTTTAAAATGGGACCCAAAATGCTCCACACGAGACACGCGCACTTTATGCCATCCGTTATACTGAGGTGACTTATTGGTGTCAAAATATAAGCGCTTAAAAACGCGTTCTTCTGATGTTTGGCTCTCTTCCTGCTAATTTGTGAACACTGGGCGCCACCTGGTGGAGATGAGACGTACAGCTCCGCTAGTTTTGTTCACACCCGTCATAGTTGGGGTTGCAGAAGAATTAAGCTTAAGCAAAATGTTTATCCCCTTAAGAATTTATTTATCTATTCACATAATTATAAATGTATTAATGAAACCTTGACATTGTTAGTAGCCCACTCCTTTTTAAAGCAGTTTTAGTGCTTGATACCTCTAAACATCCTTCAGAGAAATACAGGCAGAGCATGCATGCTTCTTATATATATTTTTTTTTTTTTTTTTTTTTAAAGAACTGCACTTTTAAAACACAAAAAGTACAGCTTTTATGTGAGAATTATCAGATCACTGTTAAGAAGTAGGTTTTCAGATATTCCAGAGGGGTTTCAGTAAACCAGAAGGAACTTAAAGTGAAAATTTAAATAATTTCCCATTGTGTATTTAAATGGTTTATGTTCAACTAACATGGAAAAATCATTGCAGTTCCACTAATTGAAGGGTATGCAGCTTTTGTCTGTCCAGTTTGATCACTTCCTGTATTTTTTGACATTCTTGCAGACGCCAATCCATATTTGCAACCAAATTTCTGTCGTTTTTTGCACCTTCATTACCTGCGTGCGACGTCACTTTGATGCAAATACGTATTCGAGCTCCACTTCCACGCAGGTTCGTTCTCACCCTGATAGCCAGGCTGCAGTTGAAGTTGTGTAGACTTTATCACGTATTTATTTCCGCTAGCCGCTTGCGTAAAAGAGAAAACCAGACTCAGTGGGGATCAGTTTGCAATTTTCAGCGCTTTATTATTAAAAGAAACAGCTTTTCCTGTGGTACATTTAAAAAAAAGAAAAAAAAAAAAAAAAAAAGAAATCAGCACATTTCTGTCTTTTAAAATCACCTTTCAAGCCGCTTTCAGGCACACTGTGAAACCTGCCTTTACTCAACAGAAGTGACCCGTTGCAGCTGTGGTAGCGACGCCGCTTCGCAACAAACAGGTCCCGGATTCTTAACACTATTTAAAAGAAAAGAAAAGAAAAAAAAAAAAAACAAAGCTTTGGGCTCCATCGCTTCTCATGACCTTTTCTTGAGAGAGCAGGCGACGCGCCTGCTGCACCTCGCGTTAGTTAGGAGAGCATTTTAGTACAATCAGGAGGATTAGATCAGAGAGAGGTCATGCTAACGTCATGACAGCAGCTTGCATTTGTTGTGGCTCATGAAAAATAATAATAATAAAAAAAAAAAATAAAAAAAGACTGATGGCAGAATCTGAATCCCTCAATCAAGTCAGACTGTTAGTGAGTTAAAAGGTTAGAAGGAGACGCTCTTAACTGTTTGCGCTGCATGCCAGAGAGGAATGCACAACTGAAACTGGATTCGACAAGAAACTAAAAAAGACTAACAAAAAAGAAGAAATAAGATGCGACATGATGGACCACTTGGTTGAAGTGAAACTTAGAGCTAACAGGAAAGTCATAAATACAAACTTGGTCTTTGTCTGCTGGGTGGAAACGTCACTGACGATGTGTGTGTGTGTGTGTGTGTGTTTGTGTGACCGTTTTGAGAGTCACACGAGCGAGGCCGTTCGGCCAGAAAGTGCCAGCCAGAGAGGCCTCGTGGGAGGAGAGGCGCAGGAGGAGGAGGAAGGATGATGATGAGGAGGAGGAGGGCGGGATGGTTCTTCCTCACAGAGGCACGTGGCTGAAGAGATACGAAACCGATTCGCCGTTGTGGGTCCTCCTGATCGCCTCGGCCAGGATCATGGAGATGTCAATGACCTGGTGGGAAGCGGAGGAGCCAGCTCAGTTCTGCGGAACACTTTCCAAAAGTTTCACTTCCTCCTCTGATGATGCGTTCACTGTGGCTCCGAAAACTACAACGCTCCCAGTGACATTCAAGCACCGTTCAATAATCAAGGTAAGTTTTCAAACGTTTCCAGACTTAGGAGATAAAAACAACCCAGTTTAACTCGAGAAGAAAGTTTCAATTCACCGTTATATGATATAATTTGTTACTGCTGTTAATACTGTCTTCTACATTCCACAGCAGGGATGTGGAATGTCACTAAAAATGTGACTAAATTTGTTGTGTCTCTCAAAAAAAGCAAACAGTAATTTAATTTTAAAGAAAATACAAGCAAAAAAAGACAAATCACTAAAAAAAATTATGTTTTCTGCCTTTTACCAAACAGAAATAATTTGGGCAATTCTAACAAACCTAAAATGAGAAAGATTTAATCTGATTTAACAAAGAAAAAAAGGGAAAAAAAGTGTCTTTATCAGGTGTATAAAAACATCTGCTTTCAGATATTTGCATACACTGTTCAAAAAGACCGACATTATTCACGGCGAAGCAAGTTCTGTAACGACGTGGACCGAGAGGAAGACGTGGCGACTCCAAAAACAACATCGCAGCCCAGCTGGAAAACGGAGGCTGATGGTCCGGTTGTCTGATGACACTAATACTAAAACTGTTTGGCCTCAACGACCATCGCTACATTTGGAGGGAAAAAAAAAAGCATGGGAAGTGGCGGTGGGGGCAGCATCTCAAAACATCAGTCAGGATGTTCAGATCGGTCGTGTAAAGGGAAAGAAGTCTCATCAAACCTCCAGTTTAGTTACAACGTTGTTTAAGGACACAAAAAAAAGTCAACGTTTGAAAGGTCGTCATGAAGCTAGACGGGAGACTACAAACGAGTCTGAGGAGGATCGAGGCAAAAGTTCATCAAAAACAGAAAACTTGTGGAATGAAATCCAAAACAGGGAATCAGTAGGTGACCTTCAGAATTAGCAGAAAAACAACGTAAACCCCCCCGCCTACCTGTATCTTTGGGCACGCCTTCATCTTCTCCTCCTGTGGGATGGTGTTGGTCACCACCACGGCCTCGAACGGCGCGCTGTTGATGCGGGAGATGGCCGGGCCGGAGAAGATGCCGTGCGTGAGGATGGCGTAGACCTTGGTGGCGCCGGCGTCGATCAACCTGACGGACGACAAACCAACACGGTGCCTTTGAGAGAGACGTTCGGGGCAAGCGGCGAACGTCTCGAGGACCTGAACGTGGAGGGAGAGGGGGGACCAACTTGTCAGCGGCGTGGCAGATGGTGCCGCACGTGTCGGCCATGTCGTCCACCATGATGGCCACGCGGTCCTTGACGTCCCCGACCAGAACCATGCGGTCCACTTCGTTAGCCTTCTTCCTCTCTTTGTGGATGAGGGCGAAGTCCACGTTGAGGCGGTCGGCGATGGATGTCACGCTGCGCGAAACGCAACCAAAAGCAGACAGAGCGACCCCGAAGGTTTGTTAATCAGCTGTGGCGACACGACGAGCAGCAGACTGTCTCCGGCTTATCTGACACGGCGACGCTGCCCTTCGACCCCGACGCATCTTATCAAATCTGCTCACCGCTTCGCTCCGCCGGCGTCTGGAGACACGATGATGCAGTTCTTCCACTCAGGAATGTTTTCTTTGATCCACTGCAGGACGGCGGGCTCTGCGTACAGGTTGTCCACGGCGATGTCAAAGAATCCCTTCATAACACAGAAAAAAAAAAAACAAGAAATATTCGACTTAGGAGTTCAGAAAACTTCAAACGTTTGAGGAATTTTATTGAGTTGATGATAAGTCCTCAACTTTCCTAACTCCTTAAAGTTCAGTCATCATGCATGAACTGTTTCCTAGACGATTAAATACGACCCAAGAGACATTTAAACAAGCTTAGACAAGAGAAAAGAGATTAAAACAAACTATTTTAGGTAAGACAAAAGACTAAACCCGCCTATATCTATAGTCGGATCAAAATTTCAAGTTTAAAGCAACAGAAAAGTGATGAGAAGAAGGCAGTAAGAAATGGCAAAATATATATATATAAATAAATAAATAAATAAAAAATAATAAAATTAGTGGGACTTTAACAGGAACTCGGACAATGAACTTTTCTGCCGGATCTGGTGTGAATTTATTTTGAAATTAATAATCATATATAATAATGAATTAAAATGTGTATGTATTGTATGTTCAGGGCATGTTTATTTTACCGTATAAATATTTACTTCAGGATTAGTCCCGTGTACATCATAAGTTTATTTTATCCTAAAAGAAGTGGGCGGGGCTAACCAAGCTAAAGATAAGGTGATTGGTCCCAACACAGCAGGACATTATGTCATGACTGACTGTAGAAATTGAAATATGACACGATTATGTGGCTTCAATATGTTTAATTAATGAATGTTCAAAATGTTTCACAAAAAATTATTAAAATGTTCTGAGGAACCAAAAATGTCCATAAGAAATTTATAGACCCTAACAATAATAAATTATTGTAGAATTTAAAAAAACTGAACTGATTTTCTAAAACAGGAGTTTAAAAAAAAAAAAAAAAAGCTCTTTCGTTTTGTAGAGTCTAAACAAGTCTTCAGCTGAACGGAAGACAAAAATGACTCACAGGACTGACAAGGTTGCTGACCTTTGACCCTAACCACTCTCTTTGCCACCAATCTATTTCAACATGCACTATTACATCATCACCTTTGCCAATCACTTATTTAGTATTTCTTCTATGTATAATCTGAAATAGAAATAAAATGCATTTAGTTATTGATTAAATTAAGGCTAGAATTGAGAACAAAGTCAACTGTCTTTTGTTTCTAGACATTACATTCTGTGGAGAGAGTGAACACTTACAGAATGTTGAAGAAGAAGAAGAAGAAGAAGAGTTCTGAAAGTTTTTCTAAACTGAGCTAAAACGTAAAAAGTCAAATTTTGTTCACATTTTCCTTGCATATTTCTTTATCTCTTTACACATGTTCACATGTCGTCTGGCCAGCTGAACTCACACACCTGGATCTGCGAGGCATGGAGGTCCATGGTGATGATGTGGTCAGCGCCGGCCACCGACAGCATGTTGGCGACCAGCTTGGCCGATATAGGCGCTCGACTCTGAATCGAGACAGAAAAGAGAGAGAGGAAGAAAAACCGATGATCAGGGTGTGCAGCCGGCGCTGTGCTTTTGAAGCGTGCCCGCACGTGCAAAACGTGCTGCGCGACTTTTCTTCCCTCTTCTGGGAGACGCCGCTTCGGCGCTGCAGGGGGAATAGCTCTTTGGGCTCGCCTGACCTTGTCCTTCTTGTCCTGCCGGGCGTACGGGAAGCAGGGGATGACGGCGGTGACGCGGGACGACGAGGCGATCTTGCAGGCATTGATCATGATCAGCAGCTCCATCAGGTTGTCGTTGATTTCGCCGCAGCCGCTTTGGATGATGTACACGTCCTCGCCGCGCACGCTCTCCCCGATCTCCACGCTATCAGGGAAAAAAAAAAAAAAAAGTAAAAAAAAAATTACTCATTTGCAGCACTGATGTTTTCCAGGCTGTTTGGGCTGCCGGTGGCGCGCAACCAGTGATTAACGTTGAACAAATTACAGCTGTAACAAAAGGCAAACAGAGGAATAATGTGAGAAATCATTTCCAGGAACTCCCGCCGCTCTGGTCCTTGACCTTTGGGGTCGTCTGGTCGGACCGGCGCTGCAGCAGAGCGGAGCTGCGAGAAGGCAACAGAGCAATCTTTGTTGTTGCGTTTTGCGGCACAAAAACAGATCCAGTTCCCTGGAGAGAAAACTAACTCTGGATTATCGGAATAGTTTTTTTGGGGGGGTTTTTTTGTCCATGCTGAAATGAACGCTGCAGCGGGGAAAAACTCCGCCACGGTGGAGCGGCACGAGGCCCAAAAAGGTCATCCTTCCCAGCAGCGCACATGACCTGAAAGAACCGGGACAGGAAACCGTCTGTAAAAGACGACACTGGTCAGAGAGGTTGGAAATTGATGAGCACAGATTGTGTGCATGTGATGTGACCACAGTGGAGTTGAGAGTAATTAACCTCCCTGACGCAGCGCGGCAACGCAGCAGGGAGCTGCTGGGAGTTCTCCGATCTGCTCCTAACCGTAACCAATCACAGCTGAGAGCAGGAAAAATGACTGTAAATGAATGATTACCGGCTGCATGCGCTACTGGACAGCCTGCCTGAGGTTTACGTGACAATTTCAGCGTCGGCTCCCGACGACTGAGGGGCAAATACGCTGCAACCTAACAACTGTTAAAGTAATATTTGCTCCTGCATATACAACTTCTAAAAATGTAAGGTAGACCAATTTTTATGAATTACTTTTTGCATATCGTTTAATTATGAAATGATGAAACATAGAAAAGCTAAATCGCTTAACTGAATGTATTTTAAATGTTTTTTTTTATTTTTAATTAAATTAGAATTATATTAATTTCCATTTGGGACCAATAAAGTACACATACATTTGCATTTTGTCTAGTGAATAAATTATTTACTAATTTGAATAATTTAAGAAAGTTGTGTTAATATTCTTTTTATGTTTGGTTTGTGACAATTTTAACTGTTTTAATTTTGAGTCATGACATCGCAGGAAATGATATTTCATTTTAAGAAATTATTTGGACATTTAGTTGTGCATTTAACAAACTACTGAATAAATTGTTGAACTACTTTAAATAACAACATAAACCTGTTTTCAAGTGATTAAATATGGGCGTTTCCTATTTTATTTACGTATATTTTTTATGCTAACGACGTAAACGCGTATTGGGTTGTGTTATTTTTGTTTCCGAAATCTAAGCATAAAAAAGAACATTACAAAGACCTCGATATAAAGCAACAATTACACACATATGTACAACGGTACATGAAAAATACTGCAACAGATATCAGTCAGGCTAAACAGAATAACGCCGCACGGTGTTGTGTCCAATTTAGTACACCCAAAAATCGAATCCAGTGTCCCAAGTTGCAAATGTTAGCTTCTTAGCTAACTGTGAGAACTTTAGCAAGCCCGTGAAAAATGAGACACAAAGTCTTGTCACAGCAAGCAGCGAATACGCCTAACTATTATTCAGAATCTAAAGTCAGACTTTCTGCTTCGTTTGAACTGCAGGCATGTCAGAAACATAACAAAACACTTAAATATGGGCTTTTGTCCGAGTATGGGAACACTAGCATTAGCTTGCCGTGTTTACATGAGGCTACATGTTAGCCTTGAAGCTAAGCTACACACACGTGATAACGGTGATGGAGCTCCGTACGAGACCAACAGCTTGATTTTAACATGCAAAAATGACTAAAACAAAAAGAAAAACACCGCGTTTGAATAAACCACGGACCCACCACGTCTCTTGGTTACTAAACTTCTTGGTGATCACCTTCCCGAGCTCCAGTCCGAGCCGATCAGCCACTTTCTGGGACAGGTCATGATGGGAGCTCCCGCTGAAAAGCACGATGTTAGGCATGTCCACAAAAACGAGGGATTCCGCTGCAGACGGGTTGAAAACAAAAAGGCGACGGAGATCGCGGAAGCAATGAGGGGTCTCTCCCCGCAGGGTGATGAAGACGGGGGGAAATAAAGAGTGCTAATGTTGCAGCTTGAGCATGGCACAGTCGCAGCGCAGAGGACAGACGGCAGAGAGGAAATATGAGGTCAGTATTTGCATGTAGAAAGGAAGAGCCCGCTCCTCATTGGACAGTGCGGAGAGTCACTGATACACGCACAATCATTGTTTACTATACATGATATGGCAAGCTGTGTAACATATAATTAACCCACACCGCTGTCTGTAATTAATTTCATAGGTAACATTAGCACGCTTACTCGTTAACATTAGGTGCTGACGAGATATATCGGGGTAATGACATTATATTGCTGGCATGTGAACTGAAATAAATGTTGACCATATTAATATGGTAAGAAGAGTTATCATATTACAGGTACGCTCCCACTTCGTACTTAATTTTATATATATATATATATATATATA
>CAEGAE010071148.1:0-80667 GCA_903067095.1 Girardinus metallicus | reverse complement strand
ATAGATAGATAGATAGATAGATAGATAGATAGATAGATAGATAGATAGATAGATAGATAGATAGATAGATAGATAGAAGGGTTATAGTTTTCAAATCTCACAGATCTCTGCAAAATTCATCATCTGGAAATGAACGTGGAACTAGAAATCTACAGAAAGGTCTGTCGTACTTTGACAAAACTGTGGCTCTTTCCAGGGTCTGTCAATGTAAACACATGAAGCTACCTGTGAGATTCTGCCTTCCTCTCTGCAGGGCAACCTGACAGAAAATACTGTTTGGGCCTGAAGTTGTTGGGTGTGGCATCTCTGCTCTCTATAAATGCCTGAAGCTTTCTTCAGACTGTACAACCTGTGTGTAAAACCCTCAGATCACTGTAGTTGGTGCCTGATCCAGTGGTAGTATGGATGCAAAAAGGTTAATTGAATCCATCGTCAGAATACTCATGTTCATTGCAGGCATCCTGGGGAACAACTGGCTGGCGATAGCCTCTCTTCCCAGAAAGAAATCTGAAATCCGTACCAACGAAATCCTGTTAATCAACCTGGCTATCTCCAACCTCATTACCAACTACCTAGTGGACATCCCTGTCACCATGGAAGACTTTGCTAGCCGATGGTTCTTGGGACTGACCTTCTGCGGCATTTTTCGCTTCAGTTCTGACCTCTCAGAAACCAGCAGCCTCTTCACCACCCTCATCATCTGCATCTTTTGGCACCAGAAGCTGGTTGGTTCTCTGAAGCGTGGAGGTGCACCTGTGCAGCTGGACAACCTGCGTCTCCTGGGGTGTCTACTGGCCGGGAGCTGGACACTGTCCGTCATCTTCAGCATGCCTCGCCTTTTCTTCGTTTCACTGGAGGTGACAAATGAAAGTCATGAAAACTGCATAGATGTCTTCCCTGATGTGCTTTCCAGACAAACATATGAGGTCTTTTTCTTATCACTGGCTAATGTGTTGCCTGTTGCAGGGATCTGGGTTGCAAGTATCCAAATAGTTTTAACTTTGCTCCAACATCACAAGCGCATACAGAGCGTTTCCTCTCATCAGGTCAAGGTTAAACAAGATAAGTCAGAGAGGTCAGTCGGCAGTGTTTTTGTTCAAGACTCCCATAAAGACCTCAAAGAGTCTTCTTCACCAACTGAGCATGTTTCTTCTTGTCCAAATGGACAATGTCTGGGTAAAAGTCCACAGAGTTCTACCTTAGCCAACAAAACAGATTCCAGAGCAGAAGCTCAACCAAATCACTCAAAGTCCAGCCAGACACCCTCTAAGCAGAGTAACAACACAAGCTCTGAGGTGAGGGCAGCAAAGAGCGTGGTGGCTGTGGCCACTGTGGTGCTCCTCTGTTGGGTGACTCATCTAACTCTGCGCATCAGCAACAGCATCCAGGATTCATCACTGATGATGGAGCTGGCCAGTTACATCGGAGCAGCCTACACCTGCATCATCCCTTATATTTTTCTGCATGGAGTGAAAAAACTTTCTTGTTCGTGTAAATAATCAAAAATATCAAATGGGACGGCCATGATGCTACAGTTAAGTTCAAGAATATTCATACACCTGGTAGGGTTAGGTTTAAAGTAACGTTTTAATATTTACCAAACTGTTTCTTCTGACTGCAAGTAACATTTCTGTTTTTGATTTGAGGATCCATGGACAGATCCAGGTTTTCCAACCTCAAGGTCTCAATGGAGCTCTGGCCCACACAAATCATTAAAACAGTAGAAACATGCATAATTTGGGTAGAAGTTATCAGAAGGATTTGTTTGCTGTATTACCACTAATCTCAGATTAAGTTTAATAATTGTTGATGTAGATCAAACTGAATTTAAAGTTTTCAAGAGATTAAGGAGGTAGTGTAATGGCTGTTTTAACATTTTTGGGCAACTAATAGAGTTAAAAACCCTACTATTGATGGATATAATACTGTAAAGGTGTGATGTGGCTGATTAGTGCATCAGTTTAACATAATCAATTGTTAAATATGAAAACCACTAGATTTTTTAGACCTTAATAGACTTTCATCCTTTAGAGGATTATTTAAAACAACCATCCCTACTTAATTAGACATGGTAAATAATAAAGCAAATTACTTTTCAGACTTCGTATGAACCACGAATTTATTGTGCCTTTGTGTTAATACTTTCATACAGAAGGATACATTTAATCCTTTGTCATTTCAAGAAAATGCTAGTTGGAAAGCTGAATTTTATATGCTGTTAATTGTGTTCTGTATGTATTATTATAGGTATTTGTAAACAAATCATATGGTGATTAGTTCACATAGTTCACTCCACATTATGTCCCATTAAAGGTGGGAAATAACCTAAGCAATCTCAAGTCTCATTCTGCACAAATATCTAATCTCTACTAAACTATTCCAATCTTTTCATTTTACAAGCTTAAAGATTATATCAAAGCCTTTATTCAAAAATGTTAGAAATGAAACATCGTTTTTGACCTCAAGGAAACTGCAATTTATGTTCACACAGCAACAAAATTAGTTTATTTTCCATGAGAATACAAATTAACCATAATTATGCACTAGAGTGCAGCTAATTGGAGATTGACACTAATTAGCACCTTGTTAGTTATTACTGTAGGAAATCCTGAGTGAGGTTTCAAATTAAAGATAATTGCATTGCATGACCAGTGTCACATTAAAGGAGCAACCTGGTGCCCTTCACATCTAATTACTCCAGCAACTTAACATAAGGTCATGCTTTAATAAGAATAGATCAAACACAAAAGTCACAACAAGTTAGATTTCTTTCTAAAAATGTTTTATTAGCCTGCCCAAATTTAGGTCTGATTTTTTAGTGTAGGTGAAATTATGAACAGCACCAAGTCAGTCAGAAAAACTCTTATTCATAATGGCACAGTTTTAATATCCAAACAATAATTTTCTGTTAACCCACAGGTTTGCAAGAGAGGTTTTGCAAAGATAATGTTAAAACCGAGGTATGTACATAAATACAAAATAAACTGGTAAAACGGTCAAAACCTTGTGATGTGATGCTTGAATTGACTATGTCCCGAAATGAGGCTCAAATTGAGCTAGTTTTTAATATATGCAACAAATTTCATGAGTTTTTAATAAACACATTATTGAAAGTCCCTCCATTTCTAGATATCAAACAGCTATTTGCAAACAATGCAAATTACAAGCAGTCTTTTCAAAACTCCGCACAATATTCAAACTAACATAAATGTAGGAAATAAGTTATAAAACTTGTTACTTTGCCAGTCTCTCATCACAACAAATGCTAACAAAAACGATGCCAGGTCTCTTTGTTTAAAGCCAGCAGAGTACCAGCCAGAGGTCAGCCAACTGTTTATTGACGAAGAAGGTGGCTCCTGTCAATGGAGCTTCTCCAGCTTGGCCTGCAGGGACTTGAAGTTGCCGATTATTTGCTGAAGGGCTGAGTTTGGACTTAAAGACTGCAGCTCCACCAGGTATCCGCAGATGTTGTCGAGGCAAACGTTGGTAAATCGGCGCCTGAAAATATTACACGACATTAACAGCAGCCAGATGATGCAGATTCATCGTCATTGGTTGTCGTACTTTTTTCACAAATCACTATGGTGCGTTTATTTACCAAATGCTGGCTCAACCACAATATTACAACATATAAAAGACATGAAGTGGATAGATTTGGGAAAATGTTCAATAACAGTTTAAACTTTACACATCAGAGAGTAGATCTGACTAAACGGAAACTATTTTTTACAGAAAAATTATCATTATAATGACCAGTTGTTGTTTTTTTATGTGCCTTTCTTTCCTTACAGTCTGCGATTTTTACACACAATCAATCTGGATTGAGGGAAAAGCAAAATTGTATCTTAAATTAATATTTTCCTGTAAACGTAAAAAAGGACATTCTGACCATCACCACCCACACCGTAAAAACCTCAGTTTTTTCTTACATCGTGCCCACTACAGCCAAGTAGGTGACAGTTAGGCCTGTCACAATAATCAATAAATCAATTAACTGCACGACAAATGAAAACAAACTGAATTAATTCCATTGTTACGATTTATTGTTTATCTCTTTTCTTCTCTCCTAACAAAAACCGAAGATAAAAGTCTTCAGTTTAATGGCTTGGCCTCAAATAGCGCTTTTTTTTTTTTTTTTTTTTGAAGGACAATTTTGTTTACAAAGACTTCAAAATTCATTTTATTTGTTGTTTTGTTTATTTATTTTGGATATTTGAAATTTCTTCCAAGTCTAATGTTAAATGTTTATCAGAATTTAATGTTTGCTAATCTTTTAGAATGTGCTCTTGCATTATTATTTTGCCATTACCATTGTATTACTTAAAAGTGGTCTCAAAATATTATTGTTTATCGCAATACCTTCTGGAACAATTTATGGATAAATTTGTTATCTAGACTGGCCTAGTGACAGTGCTAACCTGTCATATGTTGCCACTCTGCTGGGGTCGTCCACATATCCTGAGAGAAGCACATGGATGCACTCCACCAAATGTAGAGGTTTCCTCAACCGAAGCCAGCAGGGATCCTAGGTAACAGCAGATCAAATTATTTATTGAGGTACATTATATAATCCACTCATGTTCAAAACAAAATCTAAACATCTGAACTGAAGGGAAATACCCGGGATTTGAAGAGCTGATCATAAACCTCCAGAAGCCGTGGCAGCTGTACTCCGATCTCCAGCATCGTAAACGTGACAAATCCCACATCCCAGTTCAGTCGGCAGACTTCCTGCTCCAGAAACTTTACAAGAAACTCTGCAATCATAACACATCATTCCTCGTTAACACGGCACACTCGTCATGTTGGCACCTGGGGAAGGAACTGATTATGTCCCAAAACCAAAGACAATCTACCTCGAATCAACGTCTCCAAAGACATGACATGTTTGAACAGGCTGCTTGTAAAATGTGGATAATTAAGAGCACAAGCAGCTGTTTGGTTAAACAGACCTGTGCCTCAGGGACACACTCACTTAAAACATGCAGAAAGGATGGCTAATTATAATACTAAATTGCAAACAACAGTCCTAAAACTGAACATGACTGAAACATACCCAGAGGGAAGTATCTAGGTGTTCCAGCGTAAATCTTCCCCAGTGTAACCAGTTTCAGATTGAGGGACCTCATCCTGTCTGCTGGACTCATGGCCACACTGTCGCTCAGCTCTGGAAGACAAAACACCCAAAGACTAAGGGACATGTGTTGAATAGAAACAAAGATGAAATATTTCACAGGGTCTCGATTTTAATTCACCTTTCTCCAAGATCTCCTGCCATAGTGAGTGGACCAGAATTTGGTCCGAGTGTCCTGCACAGTGAATTATGGCCAGCTTGCACTCAGACAGTTTATAATGGTCAGCAAACTCTCCGTAGAGCTGTGTGGCAGAATTTTTTTAAATTTTTTATATATTTTTACATTCCATAAGATTAATACACTTTTCCCATATTAAAATTTGAAGCACTTTCCAGGTACAATTTGAAACTTTTCCAGCGCCAAACTTTGGAGATAGAACCAACAAAAATTAACTACAAAAACTACATTCTTCAGCAGGCGCAAGGTGAACTAAAATATAGCAGAATTTTATGTTTTGAAATGTCTCCATCACACATGACTGACCGAAGAACAAAACAATAAAAAAAAAATAAAAAAATCAATTTAAATAACTTTAACATATAAAATAAGACGATCAATAAGTTTTCAAGCCATCAGAAATAATAAATGTTCAATACACTGAAACAATCCAAATAAGCTGTGTTACGGTAAATGACCTTCCTGCTCATATTAAATGCAATCTACAAAGAAAGTTACAAAAGCAACAGTGAAATGTTCCCACAAAGCTTTCTGGTATTTAGCAAATAGAAGTAATTTTTCGTAATTTTAACTGACCTAAAACAAGAAAAGTTTACGGTGAGAAAATAAATTTATACGTCTTTTTTATTAGGTGTATAAAAATATCTGGTTTCAAGTATAAGTAAAGTTTTCCAACCGTAGGCTTTTAATCAAACGTTAGATTGCACTTTATCAGAAAACTGCGCCATTATAATGTTAAGCACTTTCAAGGACATTACAGAGAAATCAAGCACTATGCAAACACTGAAAACACCTCATTGAAATTCAAGCATTAAAGGATTTTAAGCGCCCATGTGAACCCTGCAATCAACAGTAAAAATTATATTTCTCTGGCGTTTGCAGGTACCTTTGTAATGTCCATAAGCTCAGAGTCCAGTTGTGAGATGGCGTTTTGCACTGAGGGATGACTGGAGTACTGCCGGATCAGGGTTTCCTGGATCTGCAGTTGAATGCGGACAAGCTGGAAGAAAGTGGAAACACGCAAACATTAAAGAAATGCCTGAAGTAACCTCAGGTTAGGAAGCCTCTTGGCTTTCAGTCAGGCTGACGTACCTCCATCTTTTCCTCCAGTTCGTGAAGGAATTCTCCGTCAGAAGCCTGAGCAGAGATGCAGGAGGAACTCTTTGCAGACAGGATGGCTCGAGCGATGTACTCCAGACGCTGCTTTAGGGAGATCTCAGTGCTGGAACATCCAAGAGAAAGTAAAAAAAAAAAAAAAAAAATTGTTACAAAAGAACTTGATGTGAAAAAAAGAAAATACAGGTAAAACTTTTCTCCTGTCCTGCTCAGACCTGTGCATGTCAGCGAGGCGGGCCAACACGTGAGCTGCTTTACCGAAGTTGCGATTTTTCTCGTAGTAGCGCCACAACAGGTCCATGTTGTGAACCTTGCTCTGGTCCTGTTTTATTATATGCATCAGGTGTTCTTCAAGATAAGGAGAATTCACCTGGGAAACAAAAGTTTAATAAAGTTTAAGATTTATGGGGATTTTAATAGAATAAATGTTACAAATAGGTAGGTATATATTTGAGCATTTCATCCAGTGTGGATTAGAACATTTCAAATGTGTGTGCCCAAACTTGCTTAAAAAAAGAAAGAAAGGATTTATTATTCACAGCTAGCAAATAGTACAATATAGTAGAATGTGAAAGGCTTAGAAAGAATGAAAAGTGTATGCAATTTTCTGTTTGGATATATGAACGTTTTTTCTCTTCAGAAATCCAGTTCTACCTCATTTTAGCCCTGTAGACACAACACAAGTCTGTATGAAAATCCCCTCAAGTCCTAAAAAAGTGCATTTTGAGAAAAACGAGCACTGATTCAAAGAGAAACTACTAGTGATGCAGGAACATAGTAGTATTACCTCCAGCAGCTTGTCCGTCAGGTCAGCCTGGATCAGCCAGTTGTACAGGGCGATGTGAAACAGCTCGTCCTGGGACCTCTGGGCCAAGCCGAGCATCTGCTCAAACTACAGGGCAGTGACAGATTCTCATTAGAAATGCAGATCATTTACATCAGGATGAAGGGAAGTGAGCAGCTGACCCCCCTTCCCTTCTTTTTATTTATTTATTTTTTTAAACTCACATGTGCTGTAGCTTCTTCATTGCTTAGCATGTTGGGATCCGAGGTCATGACGGGGGGTCCGGGCTGCTTAGGAACGCTGGGCGACTGAGGGGCGGCTTTGCTCTGGTTCACCAGCTCCTGCATGGTGTCTGTGATGCACTTATAACAAGAAAGTCTGGAAAATAAGAGGGAGTTAGTTTGTGACGACAGCCAGCCCAGATACAGAGAACTGTAGGGCTGTGTCTTTGAGGTCTTACCTTTCCTGGAATGCCTGCAGCCCCACCTTGTCCTCCTCAGGCTCTCCGTTTTTATAGAAGTGGGGTCCTAGCCTCTGTGGATCCTTTTTGTCTGCTGCTGTGAGGCACAATTCAAGAACTCCTTCGTAGAAACGCACTGAAACGACAAAAAGCATTAGCAAGTCGAATGCTAAAAACAAAAAATGTGGCAGTGAAATCCACAACACCTTGTCTGTACTGGGAGCAAACAAGCGGCAGGTCTGTATGTTGGCTGATCTGTTGGTAGAGCTGCAGAGACTCTCTCAGCGTTCGCTCCTTCTCCACTTTGTTCTGGATTTGCTTCGAGCTCTGCAGCAACTCGTTGGCCTAAGGACAGGAAAATATACGGTCAACAAGACCTCGGTTTCCCAAAAGTGTTTGCAGATTGGGTGAAGCAATCAGATTACTCGGGAGGAATTGATTATTGAAATAATCTTCAACTAATTTAGTAATAGAGTAATCTTTAACTGGAATATACAGATTTTTTTTTTTTAAAGGCCATTTGCTGAAATAACAACAGAAATTAAGCCAAAACTGAACAAAAAATATATACATTTAGCAGTTAAGATTAAAATAAATTGTCTGACAATATGATCCTTCAAAGTCTCTTCAAGTGGCCTGGTTTTAGCTTCACCTGGTTCAAATTCTGTAAAACAAAATCTCTCAAGTACCTTTTGCTGTCCAATCATTAATCAGGTAATAAATAATAACACAGATCAGCCCAACACTGCATTAATGTTAAGTCAAGCAGAAAGAGCTGAACTTTTCACCCGTCGATGTTGTAAGTATTGTTTTAGTTGCAGATGTGTTCTTTGAAGTAATGCTATTGCATTTTAGGCAATAAAAGGTTTATTTTCTTATTTTTTTTTTAAAAAAAGAGAATGGAATTATTGTTTGTATCTTTTAATGTATTTAGAATATTGTATAAAAAATTGGCTGAAATGCAAAAACTTTTTTTCCTAATTAATCATCAGAATAATCAATGATTTAAATAATCGTTGGCTGCAAAAATAAAGAGCACACTGTTCAGGTTTTTATCTGTACAGAGCTCCTTAAAACTATGTATCATTTTATTTTTATTTAATTATTTAATTATTACACTACTTTGTGTTGGTCCATCACTTAAATGAAACGCATGGACAACTGTGACTGTAATGCAACATAATATGAAGAAGCATTTGCGACAGTTATGTTGTGCGTACCTTTGAGCAAACGCTGTCATCGGTGCTGTACAGCAACGGACAGAGGTCTCGGAGGTGATTGCTGATGGCGTCCACGGAGGCGTTGTCTTTAATATAGACATTAATAAGCCCTGTGACCAGCGCTCCAGATAACTCCTTGCCTCTGGTCACTACATCCTTAAAACATGCCCCTTTCATTTGCTCTTGAAACTCCTGTGAATAAAAAAATGGCACCAAGCACAAATGAGGCAGCAGAGCTTCTTTTGGCTCAAAGTAAGGAAATACATCTGATTAATAACGGAAAGTATTTGTGCTCACAAGTACCTTTGGCAGCTCAGACATAATGAGGCTGAAGTGATGATCGCAGAGGAGTTTCCAAAGTGCCAGAGTTTGGTAAGAGCGATACACAAGCTGCTGGATCCCCTGCAGAGATGCTTTCTCGTAGACCTGAGCCTTAGCTGAAGAACAAAATGGAAATTAATCTTGTATAAGAGAAGAACTAAAGAGTAAACCCATTAGTGTTCAGTGAACAGTGTTGACTACAAAGCAAATACGTTTTTCCTTTGTGGCCTTTATATGAAAAGACAGAGAGAAGTGCTGAAACTCACTGTGATATTTCCTCTGGAGCTCCTGCTGAACCTGCTGGGAGCTGGCTCCGTCAGGGCGCATAAATCCCAGCAGCCTTTGCTGCAGGTTGGCAGGGGAGCTGAAGCTAACGAGGGCCAGAACAGAAGGAAAATCATTTAAGTTTAAAACGGAGGCAAGAGAGACACAAAGAGATGGCAAAGTGACATTAGAAAGTGAAGAAAGGTCAGTTTCCAGATCAGAAAGCCCATGTAAATTAAATATTTTAAATGATTTTTAATAGCTTTGATTGACACAATATTAGGACAAAACATAAAATTGTGATCTTGTTAAATATTGCAATGATGAATCCATTTAGGTTTTTCCCCAACACTCCCGCCACTGTTTTGGAGTTTAGCATCTTTGTCATAAAGATATGCAATGTATATTAACTGCAATGCATTTGAAATATAATATCCTACCAAATATCGTATTCAGCAGCGCTTTGCAATGTCAATCGTAAACATACTTTGTTGCACAAGAAAAACAATTGTAATCTAAACAGTTCTTCAAGTATTATTCTCTCCAATTCCAGTGTTTAATGAGACTGCAGTCAGTTCGAGGAAAAGCAGTGGAACCAGCATCCTGCAGCTGCTTTTTTAAATGCACCCAGTCCAATTGATTCATCTTTCAAATCTCTGAGCTTGTTTTTCTTCTGATTAAAACTCAGATGGGCAGAAATAGTGACCAAAATAATTCTGACAAATATTCTGTATATTTAGTCCAAACTGCCCAGCTCATTTGCCTCCTCAGAAGGATTTCTCTTTGTGAAAATCCCATCTGAGGAAGCAGAAGAGCTGGATGCTGAATGTTGCTGCTGATAAGAGCTAATGATGTGCTGGTAACCAGGCTCAAGTAGCTAAAATGAAAGAGGCCTGCAGCTTTATTCCAGCAAAGCAAAACCTCACTGCAGGGCTTGTTATCATAAAGTTCCTCCACATTTCTCAAGTAAAACCTCCAAACTTTCCCACACTAAGGTCTAAATTTTTTCCATGTAGTTTTTATAATATTGGAGACATTTGAATAAACAGCTGGGTTTTACTGCGTCTGCATCTTCTAAACACAACTAATCGATTATGTTGGAATTAATTCTGCTGTTTGGCAAAGAATTGTTTCAGACTTTTTATTATACTGTTTTTACATCCAGAGCTATACCATTAACTTGATATCTGTGTTTAAGCATGGTGTCATTTTTATTGGCTCTACATTTTTTGTGTCCTAGAAAATAAAGATAAACAAAAATTTATGCATTATTTCACATTTAAAAAGAAGGTCCAGCTTAAACAGCATTTCTCTTAAAACCCAGAAGAATTGTTGCAACAATGTAGGTTCTAATATGAGGAAACAAATAGTATGAATTTGATTGAATTGTAAATCACAGTAAAAAGCTCTTTACTTTTCCAAAATATTTTTTTTTTATCTTTTAGATAAGAAAGATAAGAGATTAAATGTCTGGTAACCAAAACTGTGGACATAAATTAGACTTAGATAAAATCTGGGTGTAGCTTTACGTTTTGGTGATTCAACTAAAAAAGATTGGATGCTTTTTTTTATTTACACTAAAGCTGACAAATATAAAAATATAAAATCACTGTTTATCATTAAATAACAGGCGAAGTAGAGATCAGCTGCCAAAACAAAAACACTGTTCTGATGAAACACTTTCAGGAAAAGCCTCTTACCTTGCAGCACCAAGAGAAGACGGGCTGAGCTGAGAGTTTTTATCAAGGAACTCCTGTAAACCTCTGAGCTGCAGGAGGATGGCCTCAAGCTCAAATGAGTCAGCGGTGCTTTCCAACTGTCAGCACAAATTTAAAAAAATACATAAAAAAAACACACAATTTGGTGGCGTACACTGTAATAATGATGAAACAATATAAAGTAGTTAAAAAGACACAGTGTTCTAAAAATGAAACATAGCAATAATCAAATAGGCTACTTCAGTACACCATATGTGCTGTAGAAGAGAACCCAATAATTTCCTTTAAACATATTTTGAAATATACTAAAACTGATAGATGCTTCCAGGAATCCCAGAGTTGGAAAAAAAACCCAGTAAAATTACCAATCTTCAACCCGAAAGCGTATTATGTAGAGGGAGCAGTCTACAAATGTCACACAGTAATTCAGGCATTGGCTCAGACAGCCAATGAGACACTGGAGACGTGATCAAATTCCCTCAAACCTCAGGTTTAATTTTCTCAAATTGAAATCCAGGTTTGTATCATCAAGACGTGTAAAAGCCAATAACTGTAAAGCTAATGGAGGGAACAGTGCCCATGAGAGAAGATCATACACTTGTACAGAATGTTAAATACTTGCCTGATGCCATCAAAAATCTCTATGGCACAGTGTCAGATAATTAGTCTTCAGAATAATGGCTGTATATGAACACAATGCCATTGATTTCCATATGTGTTAAGTTAAAACTAAAGATGTGCATCCAAATTAGGATCCTTTTCTGAGAACCATGATAGTTTTTCTGAAGCTATCATTACTGTGTCTCCACTGAATTTACCAGAGAAAAAAAAAATAATGGAAAAGTACCCCAGAAAAAGGACCTAATAGGGAGATAGTACTTTTTCATTGACCAGGAACGTCTGGATGGAGTTTTAAAATGTTATTGTACTTACAATGCTGACAGTTTGATTTCCGTTGCTCATCGTTTTCTCAAAAGCAAGGCTCCCATCCCAAAGATTCCTGTTAGTGTTGAAGGAGGCATATTTAGATGTCAACACAGGCAAACATCAACATTGAGAGCTCTTCATAAAATACGCAGGTTTGGATGAGAAAATCATGTAGAATTACCCAAGAATGCGAGCAAAGTAGATGCAGATGCCGTTGTGTTTTCCGGAGAAAATCACCTCAGGACCAGCCGACATCGGAGTGATGGGTGCAGATCCAGACTGCATCAGAGCAAATGGTGTTGCAAACGCAGGAGGCATCACTCCTAAAACAGGTGATAAAAACAAATTAAAAAAATAAATCATATCCTTTCATAGTGTGTACAGGGTTTTAAATTTTATGACAATTTTTTTTTAAACAAAGATGCATCTCCAACTAAGCCTCTCGCAATAAGCAATTAATTATCACAAGATAAATTACAATAAGCTAAAAAATGTCCATTCTGATTAATATTTTTTGAAAGGCAATACCTAACTGATTCGGTTGCGTGTAGTTTTTATTTTCTTCTTATTTATCGTTTTTGGTTGTCATGTTTTATTTTGGATATTTAAAATATCTTCCATTTCCAATGCTAAGTTCTTTACAAAATTAAAGTTTATTAGTCTTTGAGAGGGCGAACTTGCATTACTATGTCTTTTTCAATATCTTACTACAAAACGGTCTCAAAACTACATTATCTTTTATTGCATCTATTTCAGGCACGATTTATCACCCAGCAAAATATGTTATTGCAACAGATCTATCTCCAAGAAATCTTTACACTAACCCGGTGCTGGAGAGCTCATCACAGGCCCAACAGTACTGGGTGTTGCCATGGCAGCAGGAAATCTCATCTGTGCTTCTCCTCCATATCTAATCCCAACACATAAAAGAAAGAATCGACTTTATTTTGCACATAATGCGAACAATCATGGCTATGCAAAGGCAAGAATCATCATCTGACCTGAAGAAAGCTCTGGTGGCCCATTGGGAGACCTCTCTATCACAGGCAGCGTTGGAACAAGCCAGAATGAGCGCTGTGGCACATGCCTGCTCCTCCTGCACAAAACAAGATAAATATGTAGATGTATTATCACATGTTGCTTAGATCTGTGCATAATGCAGGTTCTAAACAACATATCAAGGCTCTTTAAGCACCAACAGCAGCAGAAAAGCACTTTACCCTGTGCAGCTTGAAGAAGCGCTCAATATCCTCACTTTCTCCTGCAGCACAGCTGACCAGGAGGTGGCGCAGCTGATCAACCGGACGCAGTTTCTGAAAGATGTGGCTTCCCTGAAAGGTAGAAAGAGTTTAGAAGAAACTCTTAAACTAAGATTAAACTTTAAAGTGATGAAGAGTGACTACGTTTTTAACCTTTGCAGAAAGAAGGACGAATTTCTGCGCGGGAATGTTGTGCTGTTGGACGACCACAGGTGAATCTGTGATGGGGATATGCTCCTTGTTGAGAGGAGTAAAAATCTTGGGAGGCTTCTCATCGTTAAGGGCACAAAGAGCCCAAGAGTGTCCATCAACATTAGACATCATCTGCAAAAGAAAATGTACAATAAAATAAACATATTGCAGCAATAGTTAACAATAAGCTCATAAAGGGGAAGAATGGAATAGTATTTGGAGCTTTTCACACTAGATCTCAATCACTGTGTTTTCAGGTTGGTTTGATGACATAACGTATGATTAGTGGTTTTTAACAGGAGTCGACTTTAATGCAGATTTTCTTTAATCCACAATGAATACATAACATGGTGAGTAAATAACTTCTTACAATCTGATTGTACATAAGCGGTTTTTCTTTATCCTGAATAAATACAGGTTAAATAAATTATAAATGTAGCCAAAATGTATCCACTACATACAGGTCTCCTTATTTGGATATTCTAATTTCTAATTGTTTGTTATATGCAACCTGAGTTTCCATCAGGGGTTTCTTGAAGGGAAAGGAGTCATGGTTGATGCACCACAGAATATCATTGTCCTCTGTCTCCGAAGCAGCCATGAGGAGAACACCTGCAGCATTAGACGTTTAATTTCACATCAGCAGCAGTAACAGAAATCAGACATACATAGCTAAATTTGGGAATAACACTTGGTCTCCAACCTTTGCTGTGCAGAGCTTTGTGGACTTTGGATGGCTTCTGCAGTGTGGAGGAGGCGGAAAAACCCGGTGGTAGCCGAACATGGATCAACGACAGCAGGCTCGGGCGAACGGCCATGTGCTTCTGGTGCAGAGGTGCAAAAGGCGCGGTGGTGAAGTACAGGCGCACACCTGCAAAACCAAAAATAACAAAGTCACTACAAACGTCCAAGAAAAAAATAAAGATCTGCCGTCTCAGCATCAAATCTTTACCTGCATGAGTAACGGCAAGCAGGTGGCAATCCGAGGACTCCGATCTGTCAATGACTGAGATTTGGACGATGGGTTTGAAGACCGAACGATCAATTGTCCTAAGAACAAAGTTGTACAAAAACGTTGGTCTGAATGTGGGAAAACTGATCGATGCAAAAGGACCAACCAAACCTGCACAACCCAACATACCGAGCAATGTTTCCTGCAGCCGCTATGATGGAGCTCTGCGACATTGTCGCCACCCGACTCATCCCTTGGCCATCAGCACCCAGATCATACACCTAAGAAAAATAGAGAAATATTTTAGCTCACTGTAGAATTTTATGTGTGTGAAGGTCGTAATCCAAATAACTAAAAGTAATAGTCTGGATTCACTTGAACAGTTATTTAACACAACTCTGGAGAAACGTTTTATGGACAATTCCCACAATGATGAGAGCAAAATTCTTATTTGAATGAAAAGAACTTCAAATCTAAATCTGCAAGAGGTGAGAATATTTTGGGCTTATTTTTAGATGATTGAAACTTGCACAGAGTTGGATGCCCCAGCAAGAAAATAATTACAAACACACATCAAAACTAGTTTTGAAATGGAATAAGAAGGTCAGCATTAGCCCTCCGGAGATCTATTTTAAATTCAAACCTGTGCACCCAATTCTTGTTTTTAAAAATCACTGAAATTATTTGTCTCAACCTGAAAACAGCTGAAAAGAATCTTTCACAGCTCAAAATTTGGGTCTGAAGGGCGTATGTAAACTTCTGATCAGAACTGCAGTCTTACCTGTAGGACGTCTTTCTCAGAGCGGGTGAAGAGTGTGTTGCGCGAGTTATCAATTGCAATCTGTACAATGGGATCTGCGGAGAACAGGGCCAAAAACAGAATCAAACAGAAACAATTGACTGCCAAAAGCTTCATTTCATGTGAAAATGTGTTCCTTCCTCTCACCATCTTCAGAAAAAGAAAACTGGAGCACAGAGGGGATGAGGAAGGACAAAGAGCTTTTGGAGTGGTTAATTTTTCTGCAGCGTTGGCTGAGCCAACCCGCCTCCGCCTGGTAAGCTATCTCATAGAGACAACCGTCCTTTCCTGCCATGAAGATGCGTCCCAGATCCGTAGAGGTGACAGACAGGATGTAGGTGTTGTCTGTCGGGATTGAGAAGAGGGGGTCCGGTAGAAGCTGCATCCCACCAGACATGCTGTCATTTAATGCTGTAAAAGATGCAGACACAAAAATGTTTAATATGTTACCTTGGTTTTATTTAAGGTAGTTTGACCAAATCTTAATAAAGATAGGCACCAATATTAAGCTTCTGGCTGCATTTTTTAAAGGTTTATTTATTCACATGTACCCTGAAGATATGACTTATACAAATAACATAAACATAAAAAAAATTCAATGATCCAATAAATAGGACAAACTTACCAGCGTGGCTTTTGGGGAAACTAAGTCCAAGGATCACTACATCCACAGATGTGGCTAAAACCAGGAGGTAGTGGATATGTGGCTGTAAAATCCCTGAGAAGACAAAGAAAAAAGATCTCAAACAACATTATCATTAAAATACAGATAAAAAACATTTTGCACATACCTTGTTTTGGTTTAACAAGACCCACAGCTAGAATCGTTTCAATTAGGCCATCAAAGTAGGCCACATCTCCCCTATAAATACCACAAGGAAGAGACAGACATTACAAACAAAGGCTCAAATGAAATTGGAGAGGACCAATAATGTATTTCAGCAGGCTTTGAGAAACATTTCAAATGACTGTGTCTAATAATACCAACCCATCTTCGTAATTCCACATGAAAATATCGTTGTCGATTGTGAGCCACGCTCGAGAGATCTCAGGAAAAACTCCCATCATGCAATTAAACTGCATATCTATAAGACAGTTAAGCTGAAAATCGAAAAGGAGAAAACAAAAATGCTTTTCTGGTGTGAAACTACAGTATAACCATTCCTAAATGACTGAAAGGATACGGCTAAACTGCTCCACCAGCTCAGGCGGCAGTGGGACTCTTCTGACTGCGCTTAGTTCTGGGAGGTTTGGTACGCTGAGCAGGCCGGGTCCCTGGAGAGGGTAGTCCATGTCCGACACTCCAGAGATGGACGGCATGTCTGTTAATGAATAAGTCAAATTAAGAAATGGGTCATTCTGTGTATAATTTGATTCCTTAGCTCAAACATAAACAGAGCTGCGCAGTGTATCAAATAACAATCATCGCAACATCACTGAGTGCAGTATTGCGGTCGCAAAGGAAAGCTTGAACATAATAATTGGTTGGATATTATCCTGAAGGTATCATGTAAGCTGATATTTCCGGACACACTGTGAAAGAAGAATCAGGAAAATGGGGTTTATCATAATAAATATGAGGCCAAAAATATTATTGAGTAGCAGTGTTTATGTGCACGTCACCTGAAAATGCCTTTCAAATACAGAATAGGTAGTCTTTTGCAAGATTGCACAAATTTATGTTGTGGTGACTGCAATTTGCCATGGTGTGCAAAAGAGAGTCTTTTAGCATGTAGACATTTCATGTCTACATGCTAAAATGTTAAGACATTTCATCCGGCTGCCGAGTTGGATCACAAAACTGGTTTCATTAAATACACTAACAGTACTTGATACTGAATGTTGCTTCTACAAGATCACACAAATACTTTATGTTTGCTTCAATGATATCATGTGGAGGAATTTGTTTTCATGTAAGCAAACAAATTACACAGAACCAAAGTAATAGTGGAGAAGTCAAGCACCCATTTGAGTGTTTAACTGAGCAAATCATTTAATTTCTAAGAAGTTTACAAGTAATCCCAATTGGTGTGAAGAGGTGTTTTCACTACCCAGACCTGCCCATTCCTCCTATTTACTGATACTAGGGATAAAAATTCAGACTTACTGTGTGACGGGACGCTGAGCAGCTCGGACAGGTCAGGAAAGCAGCGGTCATCCTGCAGGTGTCTGTCTATCAACCGGGCAGAGTTATCCAGCGCCTCGGCGAGGGCAGCTGCGGGGCTGCTGGCTCCAGCGACGGACGGCATGGCAGGGAAAACCACCGCTGACTAACCTGGGAGTAAAACAGAGACGTGTCCGAGCAAATTAAAAATATTTTATGAGTCAAAATTAGCCAATGCTAGTTGACATAGCACCGGTTAGCTGTTTGCTGGAGTTATGCATGCAATATGTAGCACACAAGCTAACAACTAGCTACATGTCAAAAACAGTGTTCTTATAAGTGAATTAGTTAGTTTACCAGGATGCAAATGTTCCTCACGGACCTGACTTTGTTAACTGAGGCGTTTTGTTGCGTCTATTGTGCTGCAAATTTAAACCAAAACACCCGGTATACACACACAAGCAACTAACAACCCGCCAACCTCATGCGCGGAAGTTTTCTTCTTTACTTTCTGATGATTTGCTGTTTGAGATCGAGAAAAGATGGTGCTGCCACCCACTGGTCTGAACAATCAGACCATTGTTTAATGGTAGTCGGCTAGTAACGTTTTGGTGCATTACCGCCACCTACTGGAATGGAGTCTGAGCAATCATATTTCTCTAAAAGACGTATATTCTACAGTATTTATAAAAGGTGCTACATATGTAGGAAAACAATAGGGAGCATTTATGTGCTGATAATATTTATCATAGCTTGTAGAGCAGTCAGTTAATTGTTAATAGCTTTTTTCTTTATCTCTTCTTAAAAAAATCATAGGTTTTTCATTGCTTTTTCACATCTTTTTAACCATTTTAGGAAACTGTTATTCTGTGTCTCACTCAGGCATGAAAAGAATTCTGAAATTAATTAATCCACCAATAATGTCTACAAATAAACTTGAATATGTTGCCATTTTGTTACTACGCCTCCCAGAAACACAAACAAGAAGCAGTAAAGATAACACTGTATCACAAACTTAACAAACACAAATCAGAAAACGCTTAGCACATTCAAATTAGCTCCAAACCTGAATTTTAAAACTAGTCTTGTTGGTTTTAAAATCCAACTTTAAAGAAGTCTGATCATATAGACAACAGGAGATAAGTAGCTGAACAAAACACAGATTAAAAAATAGGAGAAAAAAAATGTCAAAGTATTTCTGCAAAAACTAACACAGTTCTTAACAAAGAATAAGAAACACTAATTGCAGCATAAGCTCCACTAGAGGAGTGGTAGGAAACTTAATTGTTGCCCTGTGCTATAAAACACTAAATCAACCGCATATTAAAACAGTATTAGCACAGATCCTGTACCGCTTTCCCCCTAAATAGCACATGCCAAAAATAACAGAGATGGTGCTATACCATTTTTTTAATAACAAGACATGAAAATTTGCTGGACTTCATATCAAGTAAATAAATTCATCTGGATCTAGTTATAATTCCAAAAAGACACTTTATTAAGAACATCATCAATACACTAACTTCCAACATTCAGCTTGTTTTTTTTTGTTTTTTTATTACAGAATTATGTTCAGATATAAACATGTTTTTAGTTAAACTATGATACAGCGGGAGTAAAAATCAAACATCCAAGTTGCTGCACAACAGCGAAGGAACTCCCACACAATGTTTTCACAAACATTTTCTTCTCCGTTTCTCTTGTGTTAACTTAAACATCAGTATTTCAAAAAGATTTCCGCCACCAGAGCCTTAAATCTAAATGTGAATGTTGTCTCTGAATGTAACATAGCAGATCCAGAGATGTGAGCTGCGAGGGTCGTTCATTTTTGTTATTAACTCTTTGACCCATCCTTGGCCGCATACAGTGCTCGTAACGTCTGTGCCACTTTGTTCGTGAGCTTCTGTCCGCTCGTCAAGGAGATCTTCTTGTAAATAATGTCCGACTCCTTGATGCTGTCGACCCAAGGCACCTTTTTACGACCGTCCCGTTTCTTCGCCACAGTCCACGGTCCAGAGTAAGATCCCGTCATCCAGTGTATACTGTAGCCGCTCCTGGTCTTCTGGACGATCTTGGCAATCTGGGGTCTGTCTTTGTATTTGGGGCGGCAGATGGCGACGATGTCCATTAGCTCCACTGTCTGACACGTGTCATCAGCAGAATCCATGTCTTTTCTTGGTTTCCGCTGTGGATTACATAGAACAATGTTAGTTTAAGCAGGAAGGGGCTAGCATGAATCTAGCAAATAATTTTACAATATTTAACAGTGTTATTATTGTATTTTCATAAATGTTGAAGTTGGGTTTCATGGCTATCCCAAGATTCAAGATCTTACACAACAGCTACATGGTTTTAGGTTAAAGGATGCTCATTAACAGAGTTTACTAAGTTGTAACAATCTATTCAAAACAAGCTAGTCATAAGTGAAATGTATTGCCTCATCATTTAATTCAAATTCATTTAAAAATTACTTTATTTATCTCAGATGGAAATTACACCCATCTTCAAAGAGTTGCTGTGTATGTTGACACTGTTGCTGATAGGGTTGTTTGGTAGCAGTCAGTCCTTCAACGTATGTGAAGAGGCCTCTGACTGAAGACTATTACTGTATGTCAGACTCATGGCTCAATTTCCATGCAGCAGAGACAAAAACATAAACTACTTGAGAATAGTGTCTTTTTTTTTAAATCGACCTCTATGTTTGATTATTACCAGGATTGCAGCATAAAGAAATTTACCTAAAAAAAACATTTCACAACATGAAGCAGGCTAAAGGATGTGAAAAAAACAACACATCAGAACCTGATGAAACGGAACCAAGGAACAGATGAGAAACATAATCACTGACCTCTATCAGTCTTCAAAGGATTGAAAAGCAATTTCTAAGACTTTGTGACTCCAACAAACCACTGTGACAGCCATAATCAAGTCATTGTAGACTGGTAACATAAACCAAAAACTATTTTAATTTAACTTCATGGGATTGTCATTCTTACTGCAGGAGGATCTTCATCCTCACTCTCCTCATCATCTGTCTCTACTGGAGCAGTGTGATTACTGTGGTTGTGATTTTGGGGTTTTGGACCCTTCAGCAGCGAATTGATGGCTTTGTTTCTGGCATTAGCATTTGCTTCGCCCCCATCCTCATCTTCTTCATCACGATCCAAGTGCTCCATCAGCACCTTGAACTATGAGACAAAAAATCAGAACCAGTTAGTTCACCAGCCCAAGATGGAAGATATTTTTATTTAGGAATGTTTTCCTCCTACAGATATCGGGAACCAAAATGAGGAAGAAAATTGTGCTTACGTCCAAAAACTGTTTGACAATATTCCTCTTAGTTTCATAGCTGAGGTTTCTGTTGGCTACATCACTCCTCAGGTATTCCAGAGTTTGACGAGGGTTGAAATGCACCTTAGATTTCCTGTTCACTGCCTTGTCATAAACTTTGGCAGACTCAGTCGGCGAGTACTTCTGGATTTTGCTGTGACACAAGCGAGATGTCCATAATAAAGCAAAACAAGTTCATAAAGTATCTCTACCAAGGCCTCTTACCTGTCTGAGAAGCCATAAAGATTCTTTAGGTGTTGTTTGAGCACCAGCAATAGCAGGATACCCTGTGAAGCACTGGCAAACTCCTGCAGAGGGGTGGTGTTTTCAGGCAGGCGGTCCATCACTGCTTCTTCATCGTCCAGATCTGAGTCAGAGACACCGCCTCCAGGCTTCTTTCGCTTCCGAACTTCCTCCTCCTCCTCATCGCTACTGCTGCTGCTACTACTGCTGCTGCTACTGCTGCTGCTGGACGTGCTGCTGCTTTTCTCTTCGTCATCGTCCTCATCCGAGCTGTTTTTCCTCTTACGAGAATGCTTCTTTTTTCTCTTCTTTGTCTTTACCTTCTTTTCATGTCTTACGGACTCTTTCCGTAAACACTGCAGAAGTATAAACATGCTAACTGATTTAATATGTAGAGAACTGTGCTTCACACTTAGAGCCACTTTTAACATCAAGCAGGAAATAATAACCAGAAAACAGTTGAAACCAGATATTTAGACATGCGTTTTAAAAAGGTGGACTGATCTCCTGTAGCAGTCTGCAATACTGCTACAGGAGTAGCAGTATTGCTACTCCAGTATTCAGAGGCTTTCTGAACAAGCCTCTGACTAAAGACAATGCGGTTGCACAACAGTGAAGAGGATTGTTTGAAATGTTTTTCATGTTGTGAAGAATCTCTCTTTGCCCCATCATCTCCAGAGGTTCCAGAGTAGTCCTGAGATCAGAACCAGTTTTCTTTATCAGCATTGTTGAGTCTTTTGAAGTGGCTCTGATGATGCCACACTAACAGGTGATGGCAGAAGATATTTCATTCTCCACAACAGACTTAATCAACATTTGTCTGCACACAAATAACTATATTTTGAATAAGCTGAATTATCAACAAGTCATATTAAAACAGAGAGGAAGCATGCAAGCATTGACATTGCACTTTATCAAACTGCAAACAAAGAAATCATCCTGTAGAGCAAGACATGAGTTTATTAAAAGTTGTGGCTGTGTGTTTTGAGCCTCCCAACTGGGAAAAAGCTGCGCAGCAATAAAAAAAGTTGTTGTCCCACTCCAAACGATGCACAAAAACTCTTACCTCTTTGAAAGACTGGAGTAGGTTGCTGCCAGAGACAGACAGAGTAATGTCTATGTGATGCATGATGAAAAGAGGTTCCTCCTGGGTTTGATAAGGGAAGCATGCCAGGTTGTCAGCTATGAACAGCAGCATGTTTACCTCCGTTTTCTACAGGGAACAAAGAAAATAAGTAACTAAATCAACTTGATGGAACAAACTTTTATTCACTTTTTTTCAAGATATCTGCAATAACAGTCTACAGAAGGCAAGTGAACTCACAGAGCTGTCATCAAACAGGTTGAGCAGGGAGATGAGGAAAGCTCGTCTGTGTTGTCTGTTCCCACGGACCATAGAGTAGAGATGTGAGCACAGGGCCGAGTCCGAGTCATCGTGTCGGAAACCTCGGACCACTACACGTTTCCCTCCATTTATGGCCTGCTGTACCTGATAAGACATCTTCAACCCAGCAACAGCCTTCATCTGTGGAAGCACACAGAAAGGTGGATCTTCTTCAGAGATACTGCTTGATATATAACCTTTAGGAATGTTATATTTTTAAGTTTATTTATTTTTACTGTTAACAATAGCTCCAATAGTTTTTCTCCAAATTGCTACGGTGCGTTAATTCCCCTCCCTGCAGTCTGCAGCAGTGGCTTCAAGTCAGCTGAGTTTGGCTCCGGTCCATATCCGCTACTCTGTTTCAAAACAAGCCTGGTGGATGGAACATCTGATTTTTCCCTAATGAGTCGGGCTATAAAGACTTTTCCATGTTTTCAAAGACCCTGTAAGGTTTTGCCATCAACAACAGCAGCAGAGGCTTTTGCATGATAAGCTGCAGAAACAGACTCGGGATTTTGAGCCAAAACAAAAAAAGCTACCATGAGACTTTATTTAAAGTTGCTGAAAGCTCTTTGACAAGTTGGCATGTCTTTTTCTACATGCTTATCTCATTAGTTGCCTTTCAATGTGCATAAAGGTTATTTTCAACTGCATTTAATTATGGAGATAGTGTGTATACCTAAATGAATTAAATCTAGAAATCACTAAAGTTAGTTTTCTATCACATTTTCATCAATAAAAGTTGATGCCACATAGAGCTGCAGGTGGCGGCATATGGTTGAGAATCTGAGAAGCTCAACTATATGTTGATACTGAACCCAGATACCAAATAAAAGTTGCAATAAGTTTCAGAGGAGAAACATAATAATAATAAACAGAAAAGGTAAAAAGCAGTAGAAACAATCAGGTTCCATGCTCCGCCGGGAGCAGGCAAACAGCCATGCCTTGCATTGGCCGTCCGCTCGCTCCTGTGGGCTCGGAAGTTACTCACATGTATGAATCCTGAGTACTTCTTGTCAATCTCCACTAGTTGTTGGTCTGCCTTGTTCTTCATGGTTGGTTCTGGATCTGTTCCCATCGCAATCAAGTAGGGGACACACTAGGCAATAGAGAAAAAAAGTTTTATTCCAACACTGTTTGAAAATATAAAGCTAAATAAATCTACTGTGATTTTGTAGGCTAGGAGATACTGTGAACACACCTGTACAGGGTGTACGAGGCCCTGGCTGAGAGTCAGTGTGATGACATTCAGAGCAAAGTGCCGAACAGTGGACTGTGAGTGGAAGAAGGACTCCAGCACCTGCTTGAGGTAAATCTGCATAATAGAGCTGCTCATGCCTGAGGAGATATCGCCCATCTCCTTAAGATCTTCCTGCTTCGCTTGCTTCTTCCCTGAACAAACATCGGCCAACAAAGATACAAGATACAAAAATCAAAAAAATTCTCAAAAGTAAGCTAAATTGTGCTTAGCTCTTCTGTGTCTACCATTTGTAAGAACACCTTTTACAGCTGCGAAGAATTTGGTGTATATCCCATTTTGTTGCCACTCTTATATAAAGGCCAGATTTGTGGGGAGCACAGCTTGTAGTGGAGATGTGGATCTCTAAAGCTCCTCCAGTTACTTTGAACCACTTGGTTCTCTAGTAAACTTTTGAGGCCTTCACAGAAGTGTTGTATGTATCAGTCCCTCAAGTTTTTTGTGATTCTATTGCATAAATTCACGCAAAATCAACAGAGGGCCGCATTTTTTTATGACAACGCAAAATTTTTAATTTACTGCAAATTTTCAGCAAAAATTATCAAGCACGTTGGGTTTAATGACTCCTAACGCCCCCGTTTAGGTAGCAGTATTTCTTACTTCTACTACAATGCTGCCTCAGCCTTATTTGATGTCAAGTTATTTAAGTTATAGTTTATGATTGAACAAAAATTTTGCTATTAAGTGTCCAATCTGTTCGGAGTTTGTGGTTGTAGTGTGACAGCATACGAGCCAGAACTGAGACACTCACATTCACGGTCAGCTTCTTGCATTCGAGAGTCCTCCTCCTGCAGGTACGTTTGAAGATTTTTGAGCACATGGATCTTCAGATTGACAGCCCTGTTCTCATCGGATAGCAAGCTGATATAAAGAACCTTCACATCTTGTGCAAACATGAGCTCTGGGTGCATGATGAACTGGAACCCTGTATAAGAGGAAAGAAAGTGTTGATCGCTAAGGTGATTAGGGGGTTACTAAAGACAAGATTAACGTAAATTTAGATTGTCATATAATTTACCTAGACCAATTATGGCCTTGATCTGGACCTCTTCATCCTCATGGGTGGTGAAATACAGTAGAAGCTCCAAAACCTTGTCTTTTATGATGATCTGAAAGATGGCAGTAAGATCCATCAAAACATTTCTATGACAGTTCCCAAAACACCTCCTAAAGATGTGGCGTTTACCTTGTTAGCTCCCTTGAATTCTTCTTGGTCGAAATCAAAGTGTCGACAAAGCGCCCCCACGGTGAACAGTGAGCGCAGCAGAGTTGGTTTGTTAGCAGCCAGAGTGGAGCCGCTGCGGTCCTCCTGGTGCTGCGTCTTGAGTTTAGCCAGGGCTCCTGCAAAATAAAAAGCATTATTTAATGAAGGTCGTGAAGGAAGGTTAAGTAGTGAGACATTTAAAAAGTGTAGCACTTTAGCTGTGGGCACAAAAAAAAAGTCTAAATGGTAGCTTTTGGGTAAGTTGAACCCTCTCTTACATCTGGGTGATTGATAAGATAGAGCAGACACATAAAACACAGAAATGGTGGGGTACTATCTATGTTAACAAAAAAGTAAAGTTAATGGCAGCAGTGGCTCTTTTAGTGGCTTTATCTAGGAGAGAAGAGCTTCTCAAGAGTAAAATTAATAGAAAAATAAATGTAAAACAATTGTTACAGCTCAGCAGATGACCCTCTCTAGGAAGGTGTCTCAGCTAAACATAAATGCCAGACCAAATGTAACTTCTATGTTAAGAAAAATCAGAGAGAACATAATATAAAGTTAGTAATAAATGCAAATAATGCATTATTGGAGAGTAGTGGGAGAAAAAAGAAGAATGGAGTTAAAGTGGTCATTGAGTTCTACAAGACAGGAGCCTGATAACTAAAAGATCTGCTTCTGGTTCTTAACAGAAACTGTAGGAACCAGTTTCTCAGGATAAGTTTTTGCCAGTTTTACAGATCACCTTTTTTTCCCCTTGTTTACAAAATACCCCCATACTCAGCTAGACCAGACAAATAGTGTCCGTGAAGAATAATTGTCAAGAATTTCCACACATTCTGGATTGGACAGATAGAGCTCAACACTATTAATATTATGTAGGATAAAAAGCTGTAAGACAGGACAAAAACCAGAACAAAACCCTAACATGAATCATGATGCATGCAGTCTTACCATAGAAGCGATTGAAACAAGCCCACACAAACTTGTAGTTGTGTGTGACCTTGTTCACAATAGCACCGAGACAGCTCACACAGTGCTGCACAACCTTCGAAGACAAAATATATCAAATTAACCTGTCGTAAATGTTCATCTTTATGATGTTCTGAAAGGTTTCTGTGAAAACTGCGAGCTGTCAATGAGACTGACCGTCATGCCGTGCTTAATGATGAGCTTCATCAGGTCTCCCTCAATCGTGTTGAGGAAAGACTCACTTGGATTCTCCATCAGAGGAACAACGAGCTCCAGAATCTTGGACACATTGCAGATCACCATGAAGTCATTCTGAGTCTAAAATGAAAGAGTGTAAACACATCAAGTTAGTCACTTGCTTCTTTTTGTGTTTCCACATGGCTGCCACTAGGTGGTGCAATAACACAACAAAATGCATAAGTGTATCTACAGGTAAATTATAATTTAAAGAAAAAAATTATTCCAGCAGTTCAACTAATAAATACTAGAAGTTACTTTTGTTTATATAGATTCAGCACCCAAGATGATGCATTTCAAGCATTTACATATTTTCTATTTTACAGAAAATTTGAATATTACATATTACAAGACTAAAATATAGGGCTTTTATTACAGAAATATTTTGTTATGGCCAACACAGTCAATGACACCCATAAGAATTATCATCAACTAAAGGTCATCACTGAAGAAGGAGGGCGTTCACAATTTGCTGTGCCCAGACATTTTAAAGTAAAGTTAAGTGGAAGGAAAAACTGGGAGCTTTGCTTCCATATTCTTGAAAGGATTGTTTGAGACTGTTGTATTTCTTGTGTCAAGCTGCTCCTGAACTAGACTCCGCTGCAAAAATGTCTTATATGGGCTAAAGATAAAACAAAGAGGACTGTTGCTCAGTGGTCCTCTGTTTTTTAGATTTAAGTAAAATTTCCATCTTCCCCTCAAAGTATAATCCCAGCAGTGGTGAACCACAGAACGTAACTTGCTTGAGGTCCAATGTCAGGCTTTTTATTGGTCTTACTAATTTTATTATTTTCTGTTTAGTTTTCTTTAGCTATAACTCATACTAACTAAATTTGACTAAAGCAAGCACCTAAAAATGTTGTTCTGTATCATTAATCTATAAAAAGCATGAGTTTCAGTTTATGAATTTAGTTACAATTCCACTTTGAAATGAGCTTTAAGTAACTTTGGCAAATTAAATAAATAGATTAGTACTTACACTGCATTTGGTGTTCAAGTAGGGCTGCATAGCAATGGCATGTTTAACCATTAGGTTAGGCCTGATTTTAGTGACCAGAAAAAGAGTGGTAATGCAAGCTACCACACGACCTGAGTTTATCCCCTTTTCTTCACAGTCTGAGAGACACACAGAACAGAACCCGTTCATTGCAAGTCAAATTTTTTTGGATAAGATGCATATTATTTCCATATTTCTCCACTTTACCTGCAATAGATTCCTCGTACTTTAGTATATGTTCCACTAAATTGTCCACTAGCTGAACACAGGCCTTCTTAGTTGGTTTATATGACGCATCCTCCTCTGATTTCAGCAGCTAAACAATCACAGTCAAACAGTGATTAGATGTAATGGACAGCGAGCAGGAAGCTGTTGATGTTTCAAACAAATTGTAACACTCACGTTTTGCAAAAGCTGCTCAAACCAATCGTAGCCTGAATCTTTGCACGCCAACACCTTGAATCAGAACAAAAACATCACAAGAGTTAAGAGTGCAACAGCGATATGTTTTCTATTTTGAGGGCGAGGAATGTAGTACGGACCACGTCTGTGATGTTCAGGATCTTTCTGTTCATGGCTTCTTCATCGTGACTGGGTGTGGGGGAAAACCAGAGTTTCTGGAATGTCTCATTTACCAGTTTCTGCAAAGATACATAAGCTGAATATCTAAAAACAAAAAAAAAAACAAAAGCCCCTTTTGCTAAAACATCTTCATAAATGCAAACCTTGATCCCTTCCTCGTCATTGACTCTGCGGATCATCCTGACACACATCTCTGTTATCTTGTGGAAATCTGGCAGCTCCAGGCAAATGTCTCGAAGAATCTTAATGACTCTTTTTCTCACACTGATTCCTGTGTCCTGTAAACATGAAACAGATTTTTAATACAAAATTAATATGATCTGTTTCTTAAAAAATAAACTTTAAAACTCTAAACAAACAACCTGAAAAAAGTTAATCTATGATGCAAAACACTTCATGGTACAAGGATTTGAGGAATTATTTTTTATTATTGCAGTGATTTCATTTGATCTGCAGATGGCAGTGTTGGAAAAGATATTTCACCTCAGCTGAACTTTTCCACCTTAAATGAACTTTCTCAAGGCAGTTTGCAAAAAGTTCTACCCGAGACTCATGCATATTATTTTGTATTTCTCTTCAAAAACCCACAGCAGATGAATAATAAATCAAATCTTTATAAAATTGGTGAACACAAACACCAAAATGGAATGAAAGATAAAAAGAAATGTATTCGATTACCAGTATCCTCTCAATAAGCATGTCGTAGTACTGCTCGATGAGCTCAGGTCGACTGAGCACGAAGCGGCCAAGAAGCTCCACGGCTGCCTCTCGGACACTAGTGGAGTTGTCCATAAGACGACAATGCACCCCACGCTGCATGTCCACCTTAAAAATGAATATAATTAGATAGGAAAAAAGCTTAAATTATGCCTTTTCATACAATCAAGACATCAAGAATCAATCCAGTGTCCTAAATCTACGATCAAGTACTATGTGAGCAGCTTAAGGTCACCCACACTGAAAGTCTTCACATTTTATTGCACAATTACACAGTTACACAAATAAAACACAAAGAAACCTTAAACATAACTATTGAGTTGTGTGCGTAGGTTTTTAGGGATTCAAAATGCATTTTGATTATGGATTCAAAGTGCCAAGCCTTCTTTTAGTATTTCAAGATCATCTTAAATAAATTTTCTGAAGATTTTTCTGTGGACTTTGGTGGTTTTTACCCTGATTTTCAGTCCACTTTATTTGTTCAGCCAATTAGCTATAGCCCATAAATCATTCAGCCATAACAAGACTCCAAATCAAAAACTATAAAACAGTGTTATATTCATATATATTATGCAAAGACCCACATTTAAAATTGACCTTTTTGCAGTTTGTCACCAGCCTATCCTGCCTACAGATATAATTTATATTGTTAAATCATTGAAAAACACTAAAGAAAGTTTGACAGAGAGAAAATAGTATTTCAGCATCAAAAAGATGGTTCCCCAAAATGAGTGGAAAATAAGCCAAAGTTAAAAAAAAACAAAAAAAACACATTGAGGTGGCCTACAACATTTGATAAACAGCCTAAAGGACTGTTTTTCTCAAGCTGTCTGTGTTAAACTTTAGACTGAGTAGTATAGGAGAATCTGCTATATATTTCGAAAAATAAATACAAAACTGACTACTGAAAAGGCATACAGAATACATTTACAGAAACTCACTCTTCCTAGTATGCTTGGATCCACAGCCACCACCTCCGATAAACACTTCATGGCTTTAGTTCTCACTGCAATAGCACTCTCTCCCAGGACTCTCAGAATCTGGAATAAGATTATTTGAAAATAGTAGAAAATTTCAAGCAAACAACACAATCTGATATCTCACTCTTAGTATTTAAAACAACCAGCTTACCTGTGATAAATAAATATCAAAGCTCTGCGCAAATGGCCTCATAGAGGCCAGATATCTTACAATCAGACAGGAGTCCTCGTACTCTACTGTGTCAGAGCTTATCCTGCAATAAAAATAATGAAAAAAAAAAAAGTTTTTATAATAATGGGAGAATTGTACATAAATGGTGAACAAATACTTACTTTATGGAGCTGAAGTTTGATGGTGTTGTCTTGATGATTTTGCGGAGGAATTTTTTCCGTGCCTCAACCGTCTGTACAATCTCCCCGGTTGCGTCACTATCCGTGGAATGTCGCCGATACTTTGGATCGTCGTCGTCATTTTGAGACTTCATCGCTTTTTCAACCTCTACTGTGGTGTCTCTGTACCACTGGGCAATGTAAAAGTTCCTTGCAAACTGGATAAAACAAATGCAACAACGTGATCATAATACCGGAACTTTATAAGGTATTACAAAGAAATCAGTGAGAATGGGATGCGGTGGTAAACATATGTAAAAACTTTACTAAATTGACCTTCTTTAGCAGTAGCATATGTCAAACGCAAATATTTCGAAAAATAAAATCTTTCATTGGATTACATTCATTTATTGGAAAAAGAAATAATTCTATATATATATATATAATACAGACGGTACTGTAGCCTATACCTACTTATCTTATTTTCTAGACCAATCAGATCTTCCGAAAGGCCTGATACTTTGTATGACATTCATTCATTTATTGCCTTTGGAATAACCATCCAAAAGACCTGAAAGCGAGTAAAGTGCTAATTCAAAACATACATTTTTAGTCTGGCTGTATTTTTCTATCAATATTTGATGTTATTTTATTTGCTTTGCCTGGGTAAAGTAATATAATTCTAAGTAAATTTTTTCATCTGCATTATAATTTTTCTTCGTATGTAGTTTTTAGCGTTAATTTAGGTTGTATTATGAATTAATTCAAATTGTTATGTTATTATATCTGTCTGGGTTTCTTCGTTTGGCGTTAATTTCTCGAGTTTTACATTATCTGACTTTTTGTTCTACATTATGTTTGTTGAGTCTTGTTTAGCGTTTCTAAAAGCATTTTTAAATCTGACTGCATAAAAAGTGCCAGATGAAAAAGTCTGATTGATTGTATGATTGTTTGACTGATATGAATACTTAAAAGCTCACCAATAAAGCTGGATCTGCATCAATGTTTTCATCCAGAAAGTTCAGCAAAGCCTTTTGGAGCTGCTGTACCTCATCACTGCCAGGAGTCTGTAAAGAGAAAAATACACCATGAACAGACTGAATCATTTAAATCAGTTTGTTAGATTGTATTAAACCTGTAATCCTCTAATTGTGTATTCCACCTCTTTAAGAATGCGATCGATAGTTCTTTGGTCCATCTTGCAAGAGAGCGAGTCTTTACGCAGGCTGGAGGCTACAGTGCCGAGGTAGTCCAGCGACGCCACCCTGAGGGCCATTTCTGTCTGCTTATTGCTGAACTGGTGAACCTGGAGTGGGAAACACATTAGAAAGGAGACGGAGTAAGGAAAGATAATCTATGCTACAAGGCGGTAACTTTTGGAGTGACCCCTGCTACTCACCAGCAGTCTGCCCAATAAACTGAGCAGCAGTTCAGCAGCAGGCCACTCGGGCTTGTTGACAGCCGACAGCAGGTCATGAACGAAGTTCTCGAACAGAGGCCTGTAGTCGTCTTCTCCCTGTTTGCTGCCACATCTGACACAAACAGTCTCTCATAAGATATTTGTGAAAGAGTGTTAGGCAAAAGTGTCGATACCTCCTGAGATTTTTCAAATTTAGTCAAATGTTAAAGCATTTCACTGTAGTTTTATTTGATAGACAAACATAATATAGCAAATAATTTTAATGAAAAAAGGTGATACATAAAATTCAAAAATATTTAAACGATAATCAAAAAAGCATCACGTGCGTTTGTATTCCCCCACCCCCGTTTTGCTCAAGTACAGTGTGTTCAAACTGCAATTGGCACATTTTTTATAACTATGACTTGCTTTGTGCCACTCTCTGTGTAAAAGAAATTAAAACCACATACAGTTTTTCTCTCAATTCAAAAACTAAGAACCTCATTATGTTATTTTATCAGCTAAAATCCTGATAAAATGTGTAAGACTGTGTAGCTGTAGTGTAAGATAACAGAATAAGGATTGAGGGTTATGAATACTTTGGAAAGTTACTGAATATTAGTACTGAAGCCGTTAGAATGGGGAGCGTTACAACCAACACAAGGGAGCAGAAGTAAAGAGTGTGGCTTGGAGAAGTCCAGTGCAAAGATATGAAAACAGGGAGATGTTTTAAGGCTCTGGAGTGAAAACAGAAATAAAGGCTTACTTCTTGAGAAACACAGAGAGAAAGTTCTGTGCTGTCCTCATGGCAGTTTCATAACAGTTGGTAATGAGGGTATCTTTATTCACCTGTGACATAAAATCAAATATGTGAAGCAATTCCTGAATCAAGTCCTTTGTTTCTCAAAAAATGGCAGACAAATCAGACGATTTTTAGTGGGTACCTTCTTTTTCGGTTCATCCTCCGTCTCTCTCTCAGTCGGAAGGTTAACCACACACTGAATGAGTTGAAGAACGAGAGCTGAGACCATCTGGATGTACAACGGGGGTCCATCTGAATCACTGGTGTTTAACCTAAAAATATAGAAATCTTATTATATGTAGGCTATCAAAGCGTCACAGAGGCCACTATTTTAATTTACTCAGATTTTTATTATCTTTTCTTAAGCCAGGTACCTAAAGTTTCTGAGGCCACGTTTACTGGTGGGAAGTCTAGCAAGAGAGGCGAAAATCTCTTCCAGAATGAGCTGCCTGTGCTTCTCATAGCGAGAGAAAACCTGCAGAAAAGCAGCAATTATTAAACTGAAAATCAACGGCTTACATAGGAAACAAAACACTAATTTATTGCAGACATATTGCTTAATCATCTTAACAGAAAGAGTCAACTTACTGCTGTCACTACAGAGATGGCACATAGCTGCAGTTCATTGACATTCTCCACAAAAAAAGGCGTAATTCCAAGGTTTGACACCTAAAACATTGGGGAAATACGCAGTCAGGAACGAGAGAGCTAACAAGAAAAAAGGTGACATTAGGCCATGATTCAGAGGCGACACAGGGGAAGACGCCAAGTCACACCTGGAGAATTGTGGTGTCGGTGAGCAGCTGGATTTCAAGGAGCTCTGAGATGATGCTGATAATGTCGCAAACCTTGTTGTACAGTCCCACCACCACTTTCTGTTTGTGGGCAGAAGATTTTGGTCTCTTGGACTTTGAAGTATGTGAGGCACCTGAATGACAACAGAAACATTAGGTAACAGCTGATGTTGGAGAAAAAAAAAAACACACTACACACAACAGTTGGAATATGTGAGGCATTCAGTAATAACTTATAGCTTAAGCAAAGTCTTACATGTGTACAAGCCTGTCGCAATAAGCAATAAATTAATTAATTGCGTGATAATTTAAAACAGGCTTGATAAATTTCATTGGGATAATTAGTTTTTTTTCTGCCTGTGACTTCAATTTCAATTTTATTTATTGTTTTAGTTGTTTTGTTTATTTATTTTGGATATTTAAAATGTTTGCCATTCTCAGTATTAAATGTTGTTTAGAAATTAAAGCATAGTTGTCATTTGAAGTATAACAAGAAAGCTTCACTGGAAATTTTTCTGATATCTGGTGACACTGAGTCAATATATTTTGCAGCTCTAACGAAAAAAATGTTGCTGCTGACCTCCGTGGCGATCCGCTCTGTAAGAACGGTCATACTGCGGGTACAAAGTGTTCTGCAGGTGGAACTTGGTGAACTGCAACACCCTCTCAATCACATCCTCTATATAAACGGCCTTCGGCATGTGTGGGGAAGTCATTATGTTGAGCGCAGTCAAACAGGCATCTGCAGACTTGATCACCCTCTCCATGATGAGATCCCGCCACAAACGCTCCTCATCCATGGAGTCGTTGTCCTAGAAATGGATTATGCAATAAATCTTTTCGTAAAAATTACAAAGTCTACTGTTTCTGATATAGTATCGATAATACCTACTTGACTCATTAAGGTGGAAAGTGTGACGCTGTCCTGAATGTTCTTCTCCAATATATTCAGAATTTTCACAAGTTTACTTGAAGAAAACTACGGAGAAGAAAAACACATTTGGCTGTGACGCTTTTAAAAAAAAAATAATATCAACTTTAGTGTCACCTTGCTGTAACTGCAGACTCATTTTACCTTGCTAAAGACGCCCATCGCTTTAATCTTGGTAGAATCGCTGCCAAGCTCATTTAATTGCTGCTTTCCAAGCAACAGCTCTTGAGGTATCTCATCATCTTCTGTTTGTGAAAGGAAAAAAATATATTTCTCAGCTCCACACTAACAAGTACCGGTTAGCTGGAAAACTGTGCAACACTTCAGTCTTACCTTCAGCAGTCAGGTCTACATCCTCAAGGCTCTCAAGAATGTTGTCCACACTGGTTGCAAACCTCTTAAATGCAGAGGAGTCCATCTTTTCTGTAAAATTATTGTAAATAATTTAGACAACACACATGTTTGTAAGAAATTCAAAGGACAGTGCAATGAGGAATTAGATTGATACCCTCTGTTGTCATTTTGGAATCGTACGCCATCTTGCTTTTCTGTTTCTTTATTTTTCGGGCAACTAAAGAAGAAAAAAAGAAAAGGTTTTATATGTGATACAAAAAAAACAACTCTTGAAAATCAGCATTTAATTTCAATAACTCTTGAAAATCAGCATTTTAATGATGCAGGCAAAACATAAAAATGTAAATTAAACTGTAAAAACGAGAACCTAAATCAAAGTTATTCCAAACAAAAACATGAGAAATTCAATTAACTGCAGGAGTGAGGCTTGTTGTGCCTCACTCACTAACACTAGGTGTTATGTGCAATAAAAATGTGTGCATTTAAAGTAAGAAATTTCTGACTTCATACATTTAGTGAAGAAGGGGGGATTAAAATAAAGAAAATATTCCAGATCTGCTGATTTTTTATTTCAGCTTATGTTAAAAAAAAGTCTCACCATCATTCAGGCTTGGTGGAGGGGAGTCTCCATCTGAATCATCATTATTGCTCCAGTCCCGATGGCGGCCACTTGACCCCCGGCGAGAGTTCTGAAAGCCTCCACTTTGCCGGTGATCCCTAGAACCTTTCTTCTCTTCAAACTTCCATGACTTGTCGTGGTCTTTCTTTTTTCTTTTTCTTGGAGCTGAAACCCCAATGGAGACAGAAATTAAAATTAAATCCTTTTCACCCTCTCACTTTATTTAAAATGTGCTGACATTCCTGATCTGCAATTCTCCAGAAATGTTTAAGTAGATGTTGAGAGTTTTTAGGATTTAATACTCACACTCCTCCTCCGACTCAGACTCCAACTCTTTATCATCGTTGTCTTTCTCATCTGAGTCATTGGAGTCTACTTCAGCATATTTGGATCTCTTATTGATCATACTGTGCTTTCGCTTATTTGCTCTCTCTGAAAACATAAAATGGATTAAGTTGTGATCTTGCAGCTCCACTTCTACACTTTCGCATTAATGACAACAAGAATGACAACAAGAATCATGCACCTAAATTTTGTTTCTATACTTTTAATTTGTTGTTACAAAGGTTAATAGTAAAAATAAGTTAACGGCCTTAATAAGCACTATGACAACCTTTATAAACAGAAATCCGACTTGAGGACTATTTGTACAAAAATAAGACTTATTTCTAATATCCAAAACGGAAACTAAAAGTCAGTAGGTCTCCAGTAGTTCAATCCCATAGATATTATCTGTAATAAAGTTTCTGAGTTAATTAAATTAGATAAAATAGTTCATCTGCATGTAGGCTGATGAGGTAATGGTGCCACGACAGTAATCAGTATTTTGTTATAGAAACACAACTTTGAGTCTTTGTAGATGTAAAAAGGATTATTAATAGCTGATAACTTAATTCAATGATTGCTACATGTCAGATGTTTAATAAATCTGAGTAAAAACAAAAAGGAGTTTTCAAATGAAGAAAAAAAAAAAAAAACAATTATTTTAAGCTCTGTGTGGAAAAAAACTGTCTGGACTCAATTCTGATAAAACTGCTGTGGCATTTTCTTATATCTTTGGAACATTCATGCTGAATTCATCTCTGAAAACATAAAATGGATTAAGTTGTGATCTTGCAGCTCCACTTCTACACTTTCACATTAAATGCTTTAATGACAACAAGAATCATGCACCTAAATTTTGTTTCTATACTTTTAATTTGTATAAAAAGTAAAAGGTAACAACAAATTGTTACCTTTTGTTGGAACATTCATGCTGAATGTTCCAAAGTGACTGAATTACAACAACACTGTGAAGACAAGTGGTCCACAACTGTTGCACTTGTTGCTGTGTGACCATTTATTTTTCCGCATGTAAAATCATCATTTGGAAACTAAATTTTGCAAAGAAAAAAAGTTATCATTCACTTAGTTATTTTTTTTATAACTGATTATCTTAAAAGGCTTAGGTGTGACTGAAAAGCAAAAAAAGGAAAAGCTTTTTTTTATTTCAAGTTTCATTTGATAGTATTTTTTACACTTATGTTAATGTTTTAGTGTATAGGGTTGTGGTAAACAACAGAAATGCCAAAAACCATTGAAAAATTTTACAAAATATTATTTCTTAACATGGAACTGAATAAGTCCACTAATATTATAGGTTTTAACTTAAAATAAAAAAAGATTCTTCAACTTGTAGTAAATTATTTATTTTTAGGTCCTTTTATGTCATTGAACATGTCCTTATATGAAGAGGTTTATAGAAAATGAAACAGATGTAAAAATAACCTTTTAACATGTATGAACACTATATGTAAGAGTAGTTAAAGTAGTAGTTAAACTCAAAGTAAAGCTGCTCATATCTGCCCTCTAAAGGCATTTCCCGTTTTCAACAAAGACAACAAAATCAATCACGTGTAAAAGATTCTCTGATAAAACTGTCTGCACATTAAACAACGTAGAGGTTCCACAGAAGAACAATTAAATATGGCTCCTACCTCTGTCTGATTTGTCAAAAGAGGCCCAGTGTCTGGATCTGGAGCTGTGTGCATTCTTGGTTTCTTTAATGATCCTCTTTACATCTTCGATGCTCAGTCTTTTAACCACAATAACTGGTTTAGTTTTTTTGTTCAAGTTCTTCACCAATGAAACTCTCTCTAACCGCACCAATGGTTCACTCCAGCCATCTATTAGTTTGCCTTTGACTCGGAGATCTTTATCTGTTCCCTCTTTTCCATCTCGTTTCAATTTAGGAATCACAAAATTCTTGAGACTTCCAGAATTGCCCCCCAGCAGGAACGGCGGGAACTCACTCATTTTCATCTCAGAGGCCTGCCGTTTGTTTGCAGCTTGGTTCATGTTACTGTCCCCACTTGCCCGTTGGTCCTTGTTTGGGGTGGTCTGAAGGCTGGAAGACGACGTTCTCTGCCGATCGTTCAGCTCAGCTGATTTTCTGCCTTCATCTTGCTTCACTTTAGAGTTCTCGGCTTTAGTTTGCTCCTCAAATGAGATTCTGTTGCCATCTCCTTCAGGCAGCGTCTTGTGTTTCTTGTTCTTTTCTCTGTCTCTCTCTCTGTCTCTGTTTCTGTCTCTGTCTTTACCTTTGTCTCTTTCTCTGTCTCTCTTGCCATCCTTGTTTTGTTCTTTGCCCACTTCAAAGTTTTCATCTTTATCTCTATTTCTATTCCTGTCTCTGTCTTTCTCCCGATCTTTGTCTATTTCTCTGGATTTTTCTTTTCCTCCGGGTTTTTCTCTGTCTCTGATTTTGTCTTTAACCTTGTCTTTTATTCTATCAACATCTTTGTCTCCATCTTTGACCACATCTATGGATTTGTCTCTTCCCCTGACATTTTCTCTATGATTGTCTTTGACCCTCTCTTGGTCTTTGCCTTCATCTTTGTCTCGTTCTCTAAGTTTGTCTCTTTCTCGTTTTTTTTCTTTGTCTCTGATTTTGTTTTTATCTCTAACTTTGTCTTTAACTTTCTCCACATCTTGGTCTTCATCTTTATCCAGGTCTATGGATTTGTCTCTTTCTCTGACCTTTTCTCCATCTTTGTCTCTGTCTCTAAGTTTCTGTGTGAGTTTCTCCAGGTCTTTGTCCTCATCTTTGGCTCTTTCTCTAAATTTGTCTTCTTCTCTGAATTTTTCTCTTTCAATTGGTTCTTCTCCATCTCTAAATTTGTCTCCATCCCTAAGTTTGCTTTTGACTTTGTCCTGGTATTTGTCTTCTTCTCTGGCCACATCTATGGATTTGTCTCTTTCTCTGTTCCTTTCTCTATCTCTGACTTTGTCTTTGTCTCGTTCTCTGGATATTTCTTTATCTCTGAGTTTTTCTTTGTTTCCATCTTTGTCTCTCTGTCTGTCTCTTTCTTTATCCTTGTCTTTATTCCTGCCTTTCTGTTCTTCATGTTTTGAGTTGCGATCCACTTTGCTTGTGGATTTGAGCGTTTCAGGCCTGCTGACTTGGGATCGATGACTGCTGTTGTTCTTTTCCTCTTTGTTCTTTTCCTCTTTGTGTCGAAAATCTGAATGCCTGTCCTGCTTCAGTCTTGTCATTTCCACGTGTCTGTCCTCTGAATGCCCCTTGTCACAATCAAGTTTGCTGTCATGATTGCGCTTTGATTCACACTGGTTGTCCTGCCTTTGTTTATTGCTTTCTGTATGTCCTTCAGAGATATGCATCTGGGAGATATCGGGAAGCTTTTTTATGATTCCAGGTCTGTTTTCTGTATCTGCACTTGTCTTAAGGCGACGTAAGTGATCTTCACACAACGGTTGCTGTTCCAAGACAACTACAGGCTGTCCTATTACTCTCCCAGCTTGCTTCAGATCAATACTGACCATCAAGGCAGGTCGACTGGCACCATTACTAGCAGCACTCGACTTCTTGGGTGTCAGTCTGCTGATGTTGCTGCCCCCATGTAAAGATGGGCCTTCATTTGTCTCAACTCCAGGTTCCTGAGGGTATGTGTCTTGTTTCCGTTTTTTTAGTGGCTTGTCTGCAAAAAAAAAATTTAATTATGCAGCCATGCTAAAGAATTCATACTCCTTAAACCTTCTCAGATGTTGGCATGTTGCAATCACAAACTGTATTGCATATTTTTAACATTTTATGTGATCTTTTGGGTAGGTCTCTAGAAGCTTTCCAAATTTAAGAACTGAAATTTCAGTCAAATTTTCTTTGCAAAATAGTTTCAGCTTAGTCAGACTGGACACACGGCAACTTTTGACATTTTTAAATACTTCCAAAGACTGATAGTTGGCTACAGGTCTGGACTTGGACTAGACCAGGGGTCATCAACCTTTATAACCCTAAAAGCCATTTTTGCATTTGGTCAGTCTAAAAAAACTTGCTTAGTCACAAAAGCAACATACCTATTCAAAGCAAAAAAGACTTGTTTTCATACCTACTACAGGAAAGTTGCTTAGATAAAAATATATATTTAAAAAAAAAAAACTGTGAATTAAAAAATTACCTTTGGATGCAGACTCCTGAACTAAACCATTATAAATTATAAATATGCTGTAGAAGTTAACACTCCCAGACATAAGTCTTCTACAGCCTATAGCAGGTCTTCTCCCAGTATGGCCTTGTGTATAACTCAAAACAGCTTCCTATTAACTCTGACCATCTGACCATGTTCCCTGTCCCAGCTGACAAAAAGTGTCTCCACCGCATTATGCTAACACTGCTATGTTTCTCCGTGGAGACGGGGTGTTTGGGTGATGCGCCTCGACACAGAGGAATTTGTATATAGTCAAAAATAGTTCAATTTATATCTCATCTTCAACCAAATATTTACACGAGTTGTTTGGCATTCTTTGAATAGTGACTTTTTTTGCCATCATTTCATCAGAGTGCCAATAGATTCTCCCACCTGAGCAGTTGTTCTCTGCAGCTCCTTCAGTTATCATGGCCTTCTCAGAAATTGAACCGTGGTCTTTAACATGTTTAAAGTTTCAGTTATAGCTATAACTTAACCATGGTCCTGACTTGTCCATAACTTTATCGCTGACCTCACTGGATTCCCTGGTCTCTAGAATATGATACTGATTGTTCACTTGTTTTCTCTAGAAAACCTTAGAGGCCTTCACAGAACTGCTGCATTGACACTGAGATATAACTAGTCACCACTGTGCTTTTTCCATTAAACCAGTTCCAATACTAAAGTGATGTTAGTGCTTGTGAAAATGAGTTTATTGTGTTTACTAGCTCCAAAAATCTGGGAGTAAACATGTACTTGTTCACTACTGAATTAGAAAGAACTGCTTTGGAAAGCAGCAAGAGACAGGATCATGGGAAAGAACAGTCACTCAAAACACGAACACTATGTTAAAATTTCTAGAGTTAATGCATCAAACTTAAAACATAAAACATTAATGACAGTTTTGCATTAGAATAGGTAAAGTGGACTATCTCTTATTTTCACAGTTATTTAGAAATCACCAATCAAGGAGTTTACTGAATCTACATAGACCAGTTCTAAAGAAACTTTCTCTAAAACAGGCAGATAACCCCCGTTTGCCTGGACAACTCATTAATAATGACAAAATTACTTAGTTCAGGTTGTGGAAGAAAATAACCACTTGGGAATTGACTGTAACACCACTTAACACTGAAAATACGTAAGTAGAAAGAAGCCCTATATGTAGCTTCTGGAGGCAATTGATTTGATTTAAAGTGTGGCATGTATGTCCAACTTTATTTATTTTATTTTAGGTATGCACTTTTTGTTTTGGTCAGACCTATAATATTCCAATAAAATATATAGAACTTTGTACTTGTAACCGGCCTAGATGTACGACAAAAAACAAGATATTGATTTTCAAAATCAGGCACAAAACAACAATTCTCACCTTTATCTTGGACCTCTTTAGAGCATCGCTCTCTCTCGTTGGCTGAGTCTATCCTTTCAATTTCAGCAAATGCGTCTATCTCAGAGTCATCAAACACAATTCCACTGATGACCCCAGTCTCCTTTGTGATTGGTTGTGTAGCAAGTTGTTGATGCTCTTCTACCACTGACTTGTGCGAAAAATCTTGAGGAGAACCTGACGACTGAATATCATTGTTTAAAACAACCGCGTTGTCATCTGAGTCCATAGGTGAGGTTGGAAGGAGTTCTTCAGAGCGACCCATGTCTGGGATCTTCACTCGGGACAGTTTTAAGGTCAATCTGGCAGAGTCTTTAGATGGAGAGCTAACTATGTCATAAAAGACATTTTTGTCCATGTTCTCATTTTCTTCTTTGTTCCTTTCTCTCTGCTTCTTTCTACGGTCGGCAGTGGTAAGGAGCAGGTCAGGGGCTGTGCCTGCCTCAAGTGGAGGTGACTGCATGATAAGAGGAGGCCTGGGCTCTGCAGGAACAAAACACAACGTTGCACCACGTAATTAACCTTTGTTAGAAAATATAAACTTGTTTTCAAGTAAATTTTAGAGGAGTTAACCAGAAGCAAGTAAGCATACTTTTTGCTCTCTCTTCAGATAGAGAAAATATGCCAGCTTTTATGGAAGAGTAATTTTCCTGCAGAAACACACGATGTTTATCATTAGTTTTAACCATTGGTATCTGATTATGTCCAATACAAAGTAACCCGGATTCCCAGCATTACCTCATTTCCCAGTCTTTGAGCCACATTTACGTAGTCTTCATCCAAACTGGGTTTGGAGTTACGGTTAGACGAATTACTCGACAGATGCTCAGAGACTTTGTTGTCAAGAATTGTTCTCGCACCACTAACAACTAAAACAGAGAACAAAATATAATTTGCAGTTAATTTTCTTACTTTCCTAATTAAAGGATAGCCTTATCTACTTGTGGGATTATGTACTGTTTATTAGCCATGGGAAGATAGTGTATGTTCATTTACTTGCCACTCAAAAGTGTACTACACTAAATGAAAGCAAAGTTTAGTGAAGTAATAATTTCATTATGTGTTAGTTTTTCAAGGATTTCGACTTCAGAAATAAAAGAATGAGATGGACTGCTAAAAGTTGTGTTTCAACCACAAGAACCTTAGACATTTGATCTTTGGTCTTTTTAATAAGACCAACAGGTAAAAGTAGTGCAGATACATTTTGCTCTTCATAACAAGCAAGAAAGTAATTTTTGTTCCCACCAGAACTAAACTAAATCTCTTCCTGGATGGACTACGGACAGTTTCATTCGGTGAACTTCTCGATGTAATCTGGGAAATTCTAACTGTATTTGTTGCGTGAACCTGGAAACATCCTGGACTACACTGAACCACCCATTCTCCTGATATTTACAGTCCTCTACTTCTCCAATATCGTTGAGAAGTGTACAGAATTAAACTGATCAAGATTTTAATAACTTTGGAAGAAATGTAACCCTGAAACATGTTCTTCAAAAAATAATGCTTTTCAGGTAGGTGAGTGAACTAGTCATTTAACAAAAAGCTGATCTATAGACTTGTTGTTCAGCTGCCAGCTGCTATGGTCACTTGGTAATCTGCACAATATCTTGATTGACAAGGTATCTAAAACATGATCACTCAAGAAGGAGTTTAATGTCAAGGCAACTTAAATTTGTCTGTTTGCTTTAATAAAATTAATGGCAGGTCCCAATTAAACTTTTGGGAATATTGCATGTTTTTACTATATTATAACAACAACAATCGAAATGTATTTTCTTGTCTTTCTGTCGTGGGCAATCATTAATTGGAGTGACGTCACTTTGCATTAGAGCAATCGCTGTGAAACTGTTTTATCATGTTAACACAAAGAAAAAATGACGCCACTGAAATTTTAACTGTATTAGGCATATTAGCAATAGGGATGCAAAATTAATCTTAAACAATTTAAAACGTTGGCGTCCGCCAATATTAGTCCATTTAAACATATTAGTCCGATACATGAAATTGGCCCATTAACAACCAATATATTTATTTCAATCTTGTTGCCATTTGGTTTTGGAGGGCAAGTGGGAGGAATTGGTCATAAAGTATTTGTTTGGTCGTGTGACAGTGATTGGGGGGAGCTTTACTGAAGAAGAGAAGCAGTGGTGAAGTCAGTGTCTTTTTCAAGGTGTCAAAAGGGTAGCAACATATACAATTATGCATATATTTGTAAAAATCTGTTATCGGCCATTACACCAATATCGAATATCTGTTTCGGCTCAAATCTTCATATCAGTGCCTCCTTAATTAGCAATTAGACCAGCAAATCATTATTAAATCATTATGTGTGCTTCCAAGAGATTTTCAAAACACTGATATTTTCAAATCCAGCATGAAGAACTTTTTGTTATACTCTGTTCAGCCATCCTGTTATCTGCTGAATGTCCTGTTCTTTCTCAGACATGTTTTCATGTGCTGCGGAAAATGTAGCATATCATTTCAAACAGCTTCGTACATCTCTGTGCCTCCTCTGACTTGATTATGAAATATGTCACTGAGACTGAATATAGCTGTGTCTTCATCACTTGGTTACAACTTCCACACTGAAAAGTGTTTTTAACTCATGACGCATTCACTGATAAAAAAAAAAAAAGACACTATTTTTAGCTTCTTAACCGGCAAGACTTGATGAAACCAAAAATCGTTTTATTTTATTCTCAGAAAATTTCTATGGGCATCTTTAATATCATTAAGAGGTCAAACACTGAAACAGAGTGATCATATCGAGTATTTAAATTCTAATACAGTGTGCTTTAGCAGAACTATTGTAGTAAGTGACGCATAACATATTTCTGCAATATGCAATGTGTCACCTAGCTTGTACTTCCTGCTTTTACTTGCAGCTTAATTGTCTCACAACAACAGGCCTATGTTAAACTGGTCAATGTCAGACACATGTTGCCTTTCTCTTGATAAAACATTGTACTCACCTTGTTGAGTCTGATGAGAGTAACTGGGTGGATTGTACTGAATGTAGTCTGCAGGACTCTGGGGGGTGTAAGGGCTGGGTATGGGGCTGTTCTGCTGGGGTACAAACTGAGTAGCTGAGCCACACTGTGGGGATGTAAAGCATCTGTGAAAGAGGAAGAGTAATCTTAATGGAAGTACTGGGGCCTCAGCTTCTTTATCATCTGATAGGAAGGTGACAAATCTTTACCCAGAGGGGCTTTGCTGATAATTTGATGCTGGACTTCCATGAACTTGGTTCTGAGAAATCTTGTACTGCTGTATTAATGGTTGCTGCAGCACACCTAAAACATAAAAAACATGTGGTTAGGAAAAAAAAAGACAAAAAAATTGTACTCCTTAACTAAACTAAAACCATCAGTTCAGAAGCTTTAGTGGAAACCTGATTTTAAACTATAGTTATGTTGTGACTATTAATGAGACTGATTATACTCCACCATTTTTTTACTACATTACAACTTCCAGCAACAGCGTTGTATAAATGAGCACGTCTGGGGTTTTGCTTTCTGTTTTTTTATATACACTTTCAAACAAAACTAATTAACAGATGTTTATTAATATCTCCAATACCACATACCAGCCTTATCTCCATAATATGTTAACAAACTACATCCAGTGAATTATTCACCTTCCTGACAAAAAGAGTTGCACTTTTAGTAACCATGCTTACACATTAATCCTGCACTTAACACCTGATTCATTTTACTGCTTTATAATGCTAGCTAACACCACATTGCATCAGAGAATGAATCTAAATTTAGTTTAAGAACACTGAAAACCTGTGAACTTTGATCTAGTCAAAGTTTCCTCTCCTATTGCTGCCCAGAAATGGCTCTTATGTGTTGATTAGTTAATCCAAAATCTTTAAGAAGCACTTTCTGTGAGCTAGTGCTAAAAAAAATCTACTTATGTAAAGCAATGTTTTACTATTCTTAGTGTCCCTCTTTTACAATGAACACCTTACAATGAGTTGGCATACTTTTGTCCCTGAAGATCCTGGGGTTCCTGGTCAGCAACGTTTGAAGAAGTATTGGCATATCACCCTCAGGTTCATCATTTCCCAGGTTGTCCTTCAGCTCTCTGAAAAAAACCCCAAAGAATATGTGTCATCTAAAGGCAGTGACGTATCCTTAGACCTCACAATTTCTGATTCTGATGTACCTGAGTTGTTCAGTCTGATAAAGCTGTGCCTTTTATGAGACTGATGAAAATGTTAACAATTGTTAATTAATCCAAATAACTAATTTTTAGCCAGGAAGGCTAACGGTTTTTAAAATATCTGCTTTAATGCTTTCATGCATCTTAAAAAGGTCCTTACATGTGTTCTGTGGAGACCTGGTTAAGGCTATGTGCCAGCTGAGTCACCAGGTTCTCGTCTCGACACACCAACAGGCTGCTGACCTCGTCGGAGATCCTTCCATTGTAGAGCAGGCTCTTAGCAGTGGTGGCCGGAAGAGGGGAAGGCAAAGGCAGCTGGTTCAGTACTGCAGGATAAATGTAAGAAAATATAGGAAGAAATCATCAAACAAAGCACAAAAACTGAAATGATCTCAGTTTGTGCTGAGTACATAGTCATCATTAACAAATGTGGCTTTTGGTGTATTCTTGGTGACTTTCTTAAATTTTCTTTAAATTGCAGGGCTTCTGCAAAAAACCACAAATCAATTAATCACATGATAAATTTGAACAAGATAAATAATTTCCATTTGCATGATTTATTGTTTATTTCTTTGTTTTTTATTTGTTGTTCCTATTGTTTTGTTTATTTATTTTGGACATTTAAAATGTCTTCCAGTTCCAGTGTTAAATGTCGATTAGAATTTAAAGCTTATTGATCGTTGACAATGTGTTTTTGCATTAATATGCCATTATCAATATACTACTTGAAAATGGTCTCAAAACAACAACGTTATCGTTTATAGCAATAACTTCTGGGACAATTTATCGTCCAGCAAAATTATTTATTGTTACAGGCTACTATTGACCAGTGTTACTGTAGACAATTAAGTAATTTCTAGGTCAAGTTGAGACTGAAAAAATGACTGTATTTAACTTAATAGTTAAAACTTAGCAAGAATCAAGTGAATTAAATATTATGTTGTCAACATAGGTTGATGGGCTTTTTGGCTTTGTCACGTAAGTCAGTTGTTTATTTCTAATAAAGTGACCAAACTTTTGCAGCAAGTGTGAGTTATTGACAGCAGGCTCAGACCAGCTTTGGAAATCTGTGTTTTTTTAAGTCAGACCTTCTTAAATTTTCAATCGTCATCTGGAAGTAGAAACATTAACGAAAAATATTTTGACTACATCTTGCTTGACATAAAATATTAGAACAGTTTCATCAGATGTCGTTTGTGGTTTTGTTAAAAAACACTGGATGTTGGGTGATAGATTCCCTCTGACAGGTTCATTATTTTAATAAATACACATTTTACAATAAGCTTCTTCTTCAGAGTAAACCCAAATAAACATCTGCATTTATAAAGAAGCACTTTCCAATTTGGTCTAGATTCCCTCAGCCTGCTTCTACTTATCTACACCAAACTTTCTGCACTAAAATCAGAGGCAGTAATGGGCTTCAGTTAGTATTTAGCTTCCTGTACATTTCAGATCTTACATAATTTCCAGCTAATCATTATTGTCGTCTCCTCCTAAATGTCTGTGGTTAGCATGAGTGTGAACTGTTTAGAAGGAACAATGTTGCACTTACAGTCGGTTAGGCTAGCAATTCCAGCAAGAGTAGTGATGGGAACATGAGGCATATCACCATTCATGCTGAAGATGAGGTCAAGAGGTCGTGTCAATGCACAGGCAGCTCAGTGTCACCAATCTCTTCCTAATCGTCACATCTCCAAAAGAGCTGCAAAGACAGAAAGGTGGTAATTGAAAGTCCATACTCTACAAGGGTCAGAAGCCATAAAATGCAACACTGTTCCTTTGATGTCTATTGATAATAGTAATATTAATACTAGTAATGATAGGATGTGGTTAAATATTTTACACATATGAAAATTGGGTGATGATTATCAAACTGTAATGTCACTATAAATGCCTCACTTAGGCAAACAGATTATACAGGCCCTACAGCAAGCCTAGACATGCCCTCCGGCAGGTATTGATTGAAGGTTCATTTAAATATAAGCACATTGTTCCCTGAGTCTCTTTGCATCCATAATGACACGCCTCCGGCCACTGTCATTTTTACTTGCCCTAAATCTACCACGCATTTGTTGATAAACCATGACGAGAAGTGAATCTTCCCTGCCAGGAGACGCGGGTAATGATCCAATTAGTGACCAAAAAAAGTTTGCATAATTCTCCGAGTGTGCGTCCCCAAACCTCCAACCTAAAAACGCTGACTTTTCCGAGTTCCCACTTACATTTTTGGAGCTGAACCCCCCTCAAACTGTAACCAAAAGCGACTGTGAAAAACCTTTAACCTGTTAGCTAGTTATATCTCATTTTCTTCTTTTGTTGTCGTGTCAAGATTCCCCTGACTGGCCGAAACCACAACAGCGACGTTAGCTTATTTTAAAATCAAGTGTTAATGTATAATTACTCTACTATTATAACAGTGTCATTTAAGACACACATTACAAAGAGAAGAAACCCGAGGAGAGGTTTGAGAAAGTGAGCGAAATCAACTGGCTGTTAGCCGGCTAGCAACAACTGGAGATGTAGCTAATGTATGCTAGCTGGCTAGGAATAGCTCATCGAGTGCGCATCAAAGCCGCTTAGCCGTGGTCTCGTTACTATTCTTCGCTATTTTGTCCTACACCGGTTACAATGTGCAACTCACGATTACTACGGCCTTCGTTGACGCATCTCTAGCTCCCAAAGTGGACCTCGGACTTGCCTAAAGAAAGCGTAACCCCGACCCGACGCCAAGGAGGCAGGCAGGGGTACAAAGCAGCAAAGACCCCATCACAAATCAGAATTATACCCCCCTTTGGCCAATTCTGTAATGTTCCCACCCCTCGCGGCTGTCTGCTGGGTCTGGCACCGCGCAAAACACACAGGAGGGTAAACAATCCGTCTGAAAATAGGATGTTGCTCTCGGATGTAGCTTATTTACCTCTGGATGTGATGAGAAAGAGAAGTGGTTCTGGTGGAGGAGGAGGAGCAGCAGGAGTAGGATGGCAGCTGGAGCTGGAGAGGAGTCTCTAGCTCCCTCTCCGTCCTACTGTTCAAACAGCTCCGTGTAAAAGCTGCACAACGACACTAACAACCACCGGGGCTGGGATTTCTTTTCTTTTTTTTTTCTTTTTCACCCCCCTTACGATTTATATATCTGATGAGAGAGGAAACGCGGATATCTGACTGAATGTTTACCCGGGCTTCCTGCGTGATCTAAGCAGAGTAAAAGGCAGAGTCATTAGTTATTTGCGTTTCGTGTCAGGTCCCAGTTTATGTCCCTCAGGTTGTCACCTTGCATGGTTTTGAAATATTCTGACAACTTTTTTTTTTTTTTTTTTTTTTTTTTTTTTTTAGATTTTACTTAGCGCTAAAACATCCAAAACATTAATATTAATTGGTATTAATATTAATACCAAAAACAGAACTTAGGAAGGACAGCTTTTTCAAAATAATGTAAACGATTTAAAGAAAAAAATCAAGACTTTAATATATGAAAGCCACATATTGGTTATTATATTTGCAGATGACACAAATTGTTTATACTATTGCATAACCAGCTCTGTAAAAATACTTTGCTTAACCAAGACTTGGGATTATGGGCTACTTTCATTTTTATTTTGAGTTTTCAAAACTGAAAAGTTTGAGAAGCAGTATTTAAATGATTTACTGTCATGCAAAATTTTGCACACCCCATAAAACGTTTCACATTTTGTCACGTTACAAACTTCAATATATTTATTCAGATTTTATTCTGGGCCAACTGTCTGTATAGTTTTCAAGATTTTCAATTGGTTTAAAGTCTGGACTTTAAACCAATTGGGTAATTAAATTAACCGTTTTCTAATTACGTGCTTCAAGGTAATAATGAATTTCTTAAGTTAGATCCAGCCATTAATCCGAGACTTTAATTCTAGGACGTTGTGATTCTCTTAATTTAAAAAGGCGATGAGCTCCCTCTAGTGGTGAAAATCAGCTCATAACGGATTTTTTTACTCTTGATTGTTAATCTCTGTCCCTCTGGATTCTGACATCCTCTGGCAGTGTTTTTTGTGAAAAATGGCTTATGCATAATCTAAACATAAAACAAAAGTGTTGATAATTAACTGGTAAGGAAAGACTGCAAACCACTGTTGGTTAAGAGTTTAGATTCAATTTAAATCTGATGTACTCAGAAATTTGCTTATTTAAACAGATTTATGGATTCACTATAAGATCTTGTCAAATTTACATAAACAGTTTGATGATTTGTTTCCTGTAAATTCTTTGGCACACCAACATTTCTGGCACATAATCAATACTCAGACCTTTTCAAGTCTTGCCATGACATGTGGTCACAGACTTTTTCGTGACTCAAAGACATCTAAACATTTATAGGTGCTCAACAACTGCTGCCCCCTTCGCCATGTCTTTACATTTAAGAAGGTCAATTTTTGCTTGGAATTTACTGTCTGCTTTTCCCCAGATTATTTAAATGTTTGCTGAGGTGTCCAAACTGTGATGCATGATACACCTTGCTTCATTTTTGTTAAATATACTCTGATTTTTATGTTTTTTCTTACATGCCAAAATCCCAAAGCATCATCCTCCATGTTTTACATTTTAGACATTTTGTCTTACCTTTTTGGCAATGAGTGTGCTATCTATTTCTCCCAAAATAGTTACATTTTCACCATGTACTTAAACCACAACTCATCCTATCAGGATGATAGGATGAGTTGTTACAAATCCGAAATGCTTCACATTTTGGACATTTGTAACACTTTTTTTGATAAGTACTTGTTTCATTGATTAAATTTTGCCCAGAAATGAGTTTCCTCCACTGTGCTTCACATTTCATAAAGTTCTTTCCTTATTTTTGGAGAAGCTTATGCCTCTATATTTTGCAAGATTATTTACATGCTGCTTCACATTTCAGATCGGTCATTTTCTAACAATCTGCTAAAACACAAAACATCACCTTTCAGTCTACACTCCTCACACTTGAAATCACATTCCTATACATCCAAAAACTTGACTTTTCATTTTTAGCATACATACATTTAGCACATGCAAATTGCCCCATAATCTGGGTTTGTAATAAATGTGAAAATTCCAAAAGAAACTTCTAAATGTTACTTCATTGCCTAAACTGTATTTAATCACCCTAGATTTATTTATCCTTATTAACACAGGTATCTGTTCAGCAGTTAATCATTACCTCCTGTGTTTGAGAAAACATTGAAACTGTCCTATTTGGCTTTTGTTTCACTTTTTCTGATTTAAGTGAGCCAAAAGATGTCTGTGCAAATTTAAAAGTAAACTGCTCCTGGTATGTAAATAATGCATACACAGAGCAGCACTTCAACAGAGTTTCTCACACTGAGACCACAGTGCATCTCTTTTCTTGTGAGAAAAAAGTTATTTTACATGGTCTCTGACCAAATAATCATAAGCTACACCAAGGCTGTTAAAATGTCATGTTTTATTTTCTTTCACAGAAATCTGTTTTTCTTTTGGAAGTTGGAGAGAAGATCCTGGAAGAAATTATGTAATTCAATGCTATTTGAAAAAATTTATCAAATAATCATAAAGTTGAAATAGACAACTTCATTTGTATATTTTTCAAGCTATTATGATCTGAAATTATGTAAGTTAAGGGCAGTTCTTAGAGATCTCCAAAACAAACACACACATTATCTCTCACATGAAAGACCAGCAGCTGACTCTTGAAGTTTCACGAGTGGACAGGAGTATTGTGCTTAAGGCCATGGGGGTTTCACGGTAATTATTCCGTTTCAATGGGTTTAACCATGAGCTTCTAACCCGTGACGGTCATGAGGAATTTTGTTTGCCTGTCTGCTCTCCCACATACTGAGGAAAGGGTTTTGAGGAGTGGAGGAGCACAGAACTTGTTGGCCACAGTCTACGGAGGTTCTCCAATCTGAAGGAGTGTAGCTTGGCACCAGGGAATAATCAGGTAAGATTATTCTGTTGTCACATAAAAGTAAATGTAACATAGGACTTGGTATAAGGTGAAGAATTATACATAAATATGTTCCAAGAATATTAGAAATAACTACTTTAATGTGCAGACGATAACTTTGTTTTTAAGTGCAACAGGTGTTTATGACAAAAAAAAAGCAGATTTCATTTGTTAAATTGCTGTTAGAGGTTGTTTGTCCTATTTATATTTTTTGCCCCCTCAGTTCATTAAATGTAGCAAGATATGTCAGTTGTTCACAAATAACCCCAGCATACATTGACAAAATATTAATAATGCAATATGTGGCAGTGCAACATTTACCATTGTAGTATATTATCTGAAAAATAGACTTATGGTTTGGTTTAAATTAAAATGAACACAGAAATATTCATAACTGATCAGACTTTCAACTTTTTTTATAGCATAGCTTTTTGGCTTATATTTTCTGAACATTCTCATCTGAAAGTTTTTTTTATTCTAGATAATCTTCATTCAACCAGTACAATGTGGTAATTGGCATGTCCAAATGGTTATTTGAATTCAATATAGGGTCTTTTACAAGCTTGCAAAAATGCAGAAGAATTAGTTCCCTGGTTGAGAAATTAACCTTGACTACTTCCAATTTTGAGGCTGTTTCTGGTTGACTTTCAGCTTGATGTTGTGCAATCGTACAACCGGAATGCCTCGTGGAGACTTCAACATCTACTTTGCCAGCGGACGGAGAGGATATGTCAGAGCTGAGGAGTAAGCAGATTACTTATCTGGAGTCATCTGGTTGTTAAACAGAGTTTAATGAATTATCATCTACAAATCCCGAAATACATTTTGAGTAGAAAGCTTTGGGGGAGAAAGAGGGTGACTCCAGACTAAAAAAGTATTATCACTCACAGGGCAGTTGGCATAGGTCTTCTGGTTGTTGTCCTCGCTGGCCTCTTCATTCTAGGCTGCTGGTACCTCAAGAAGAGGAGCGGCTACAAAATAATCAGGGTGAGACCATCTCACTTCACTTAAATCCTCTTTATTAATTTTTAAGTTTGTAACTTATTTTATGTTATCCACAAAGGAATTTATTACCAATACATTTTATTCTTTGTTTCACCTCAACACTTCAATGCAGAGCACCGGCTCAGGATCTGCAGGTTTTACAGGAGGCCAGTACTCAGAGCCAGGAACTTCAGCAGACAACAAAATGGCTCTTGCTGACTTTGGCAGCTTCCGATCAGTGGTAAGGGTCGAATAGTTACATTATATCCTAAATGGTCTCTTTTTTTTTCAAAGAAAAACTCAAAAGACTCAAAGCCATTCTGAGAACAGTAGAGCATGTAAAGCCGATGCAATGCAGTGGATGCCTGAGGGAGATTATTATGTCACCAGACTAGGCCGAGGTATTAACAATGTTCATTCCCAAGGGAAGTGTGCACACTGGGCAAGCAAGCAGAGGGGACTCTCAGATTGAAACACTTACCATACAGCACCCTCTATATTTATGGGTACCCTGAGTAAGGAAATGTAATAAGCTTTGAAACAAATGTATCTTTTATTTCAGTTGGAACATTTTTAATATTCAGTGTAGGAAAAAAAAAATGATTAAGAAATTACTTTTTTCTAAAAATAGTAACCGTCACCCCTCCCTCCCCCCAAACCAAAAAGATATAAAATTTCACAAGGCTGGCATGCAGAGAAAGGGATCTTTGAACAAATTTCATTGAGCAATTCTTCAAGATTGTCCACAGTTTTAAGTTTTGATTTCCATGATACCAAGCACTCTTGACAAGGTTCTCAAGGCCCTGGAAGAAAAACAGGCCCATAGCAACATTGTGGACCCTCCACTGTACTTACAAATGTGCATATTATCTGCATATTCATTCTGAGATAGCGTCTAATCAATGTTGTATTGACTTGGTGAACCTAAGAGTTATTTTCTCTGCAACAGTTCAGTAAGAGTGATAATTGGGGAAAAAAAATTCAACCTCTATTATTCTCATCATTGGGCATGGATGACAAGGAAAAACTTGCATCCTCATCCAGTCCTGTTGTTTTAAGCATTTTCGTTGCTCTGACAGTAATTTTGGCCACATTTAGGCAAGCATCAGTTTCTTCCTGACTTATGAAGAGTCCGAGCTTCCTTGAATGGAATGTTAAATGAATACAGCTCAACAAAATCGTATAGAATTATGTGTATACTAAGAAAAAGTTGTGAATAAATACAAGGCCATACACACTCCAATAAGTTTAGAAAATATTAACACATTTTTTAAAAATGCCTCAATTACTTTAATTTTGTGTGATCGTGGCATAGCTGATTATGGGAAAAAACTTGAGATTTCTTACATGGCTGAATAAAAATACTGAAATTAAAAATGGACTTTTTAGTCATTTTTGTGAAACAAAATCAGCATAATAAAGACCTTTTAAATATCTGAATCAGGGCTGTCTAAGAGCGGAGACCACTTTATGGAAGTCATGCGGACAGTTAAAATTATTTGTTGAGATAATTTTTACACGTCAATGCATTATAATTCTCTGCAAATCAGTCTTATTGCATTCTGATGTTTTTCAAACTCTACCCTAGGTTCCTAATGCTCCTCCAGCCTACGAGAAGATTTCTTCAGGACCACTGCCGCCTCCTTATTCCCCCTAAGTGAGAAAGACCAACATCTACAGAGAAGCGTGAACATGTGAAAACCAAGCTCAGAACTGGACTTGTTGGACAAAACATCACTGTCGACGTACTTCATAAATGAATGGCACCTACAGAAAAATACATTGTTTTTCTTGCTTTGTAAAAATCTTCTCATGAATAAAGATGAAATATACAATCTAGGCTGTTTCAGGAAACAAGGATTGCAAAACACTCTTTTTGGGGACAGTTGCATTGTTTATTTCCATGCAATTATGTCCACAGCTGTTCAATGAAAATGTACTTAGTAAATATCTTTTAAAAATCTATATGGTAAAAATAAATAAATGTGATTCCAAAACATTTACATGGACTCAAACATACTGTAAAAATGTATCTATTAGTTCATATTCCTACAAAAAAAAGTAAATGTAGTTTTCAAAACAGTTACTACTTGAAAAAACAGGACATGACAGATGTAAAAGAATGTAGGCAGTTGTAATTAGTATGAGACAAACCAACAACAGTAAAACAATTATTACATCTTAGACAAATATCTAAAAGGCTGAATAATTTCCCCACCTTTCTGCTTTTCTGTAATAACTGGCCAAATGGCACCTCTCAGAGTCTGCAACATTAATGTTTCAGTCTGAACTCCAGAAACTCAACACAATCCACCATTTTAGTGTGTTAACAGCAGGCTCATATGAAAGGTCATATAATCGATTTGTAAAATCTACTTGGTGCTAAATGTGAGATGGATCAAAGCAGCCATTACTAGAAAACATTCAAAAAGTTGGCTCAGTTTGCTGCTTCACTTAGTCTCCGTGATGAGGCTGTAAAGTGGACTCATGTGTTCGTAGTACCCCACCGGAGCTGTTGGGGGTGACCACCAGAGCATCCCGGGGTTTGGGACACACAGTCTTCACTGGTTGATTCACCAGACACTGATCTGTGCTCAGCACAGCACCATCATTACTGGTGAGCAGCTTGGATGGTAAATTAGCATGCATACCCAATGATGATGTCTGCACAGAGTTTGTTCGAAATGCTTGGTTAGTCAATATAACAGGTGGAGTGATGCTGCTTTTTATCATCAGTGATGTATCTGGTGGAGTTGAAGTCAGAGTGGTGCTAACTGGTGGTGCAGACACTGCAGATGCCATTTCAAAGGTGCTGATAGTGCTTCCAATTGGGGGTACAGTGGCGATGGGCAGTGCTTGGGTCCTGGTTGCTGTACTTAAGATTGGTGGGACAGCAACTGTTGGCAGTTCTTGTGTCCGAGCACCAGAGAGTGCAGGCTGAACAACTGGCAACATTGTTTTGAGTGGCATCTTTCCTGATGCTGCTTGCACTAACCCCTGTGGTTGAGCAGTTGAGGATGTTGCAACTTTAATTGCCGTCTGCTCTGGACATATAACAGATCCGAGAGTTGCTGGTGCATCCACACGGTGGTCAGAAGGAGTACAATGCAAAGCTGCAGGAACTGGGATGATGGGGTTATGCAAGGCACCTGTTGATGAGCTGGGTAAACCAGGAAGGGATGACAGAGGTCCTGATAATCTGGACAAGGAGGTGGATACTGTAGATGAAATGTTAGTTGGTGTGGCTGAACCACCAGTGACCCTGATTGTAGTAAGTCCTGATCCAAGGGAAGGAGCAGCAGTTTTAACTGGGGAAGCCAAAATAGGTACACTGGCTAACCTTGGCGGAGAAGAGATAAGAGTGGATGTACATACTGGAGGTAACCCAAAGTTACATCCATGAGCAGGTGAGAGCCTAGGCAGAGCTGATACTACATTTGTTTTCACTGATGAGCCAAAGCCAGGTGTTCCTGTAAGTCTGAATGGTGTAACATGAGGAGTGCCTGCCAGCAAAGATTGACCAGTGCATGCTACAAATGGAGAACCTATAGCTGGCATGCTGGGTAGCCTGACTGCAGATTGGGGTAAACCTGGCGCTTGAGGACTCACAATGACAGGGCTAGATCCTTTAGGGGGCAAAAACGCCTCAGAGCTAGTAGAGGTGGCAGCAGGCACTTGTGGTGCAGAATTAGAGATGAGAAGGACATGACTGCCAGGACCCAAACCCTGGGGAGGGACTATAAAGCATGCGTTATTAAGGACAATCTGCGTGCCGCCCGTAAGGTGCGTGGAAGTGTTGAGGATTATCCTTTGTGTAACTGGGCCAGAAGTGGAGGTTGAAAATGTTGTAGGTGCAGAAGAGAGGAGAGGAAGGGTTTTATTACAGGATGGTGGACCAGCCTCACTCCTGCCACTTTTAATATGCAACGGCTTTTGGTCAAGGAAAGCTGTGCTTGTTTGGGCTGGGCAATTGATAGTGGTTACCTGAGCTGGACAGCTGCCAGACAGTTTAGATCCAGGGACAAGAAGTTCTTTCCTTTTTATGTTTTCAGAAGGCAGACTGACAGCAGTAGATGATGGGCAACTTGTTTGTGAGATCACAGAAGTGGAAGGGATACCCTGGATTGGTGAAACAGCCGAGAAAGAGGTGCGAGTATCAAGGTGGGGGGAACAATTTGTAATGGTAAATAAATTTGTTATTGGGACCAGTCCAGTTGTGGTGGGACTGTATGAGCCTGATATCGGGACAGGTGAGGCCTTCGAAGGAGAATGGGATAGAGCACAGACAGTCTGACCGACTGTTGTCGTCTGTCCTAATAAAGGAACTGCAACACCTGGTGAGAGAAATTAATGTTAAGAATGTTAATAGGAGTGTAATTGACATTAGTTCCTACAATATTCAGAGTGAGTTGTTTAATTCAATATTGAAAGTTTTTTAAACTTTGGCTAAAATGTTATGATCCTTTCTAAAGTTTTGCACATAACTCTTGAAATTAATTCATAATCTTCTCAATCAAACAAACTCTTCAACATAATTACACAACTAAAAAGGTTTCGAGTGATTTGTTGAGCTGCTAAAACATAAAGGATTGACGTTTAGACTTTTGATTACAACACTTGACAAAGGGTTCTGCTTCTGTTATTGTGGATATGTGTTCAATTTCACAACAGTCCACCTGAGCCTAATTAAAATAAATGAACACAGCAGGGCGCCTCTCAGTCTCCCTTGTCAGACTGACAGCCAACCACAAAAGCTGACATTGCAACTGCGTGCAAGTTGTGGGGAAGGACAAGAACATTTCTGAGTGGGATGGAGAGCACAGTATGTCCACATTTTATTTAACTTCTCCGACAATGCAGCAAAACATTTTTGTGAAAGAAAATAAAAAGTCATAAGTGGTGAAAGCTGGAAGATTTGTGTCAGAAGAAAAATGCTTTACGAGAGCAGCAAAACCATAAAGATTTAAAATCTCATATAGAGCTGCAGAAACATTTATTTAGCTCCTCTAATTTGTGCTAGTGTTTCTGGCTGGTTCGGTGAGGTAATTTGAAGTTTTTAAATCAAGTACTTGACTTTTTCATCTTCTTTCATAAAGTTATGGGCAGAAGTGACATAATTTTGAATTTTAAGATTCAGCAAATCCTCCCACCCCCCAAGACTAGAATACCACATTTGTTCAATGCATCTAACATTTTAAACACCCAGGAAATTCTGAAAATATCCAACTACAAGATTGAACTGTAAATAATTGCAATTACAGCATATCGATTTTTATAATCAGCCAATTACACTCTGTGTAAAATGAAACTGTAAATGTGGTTTCAAATGAAGTTTGAAACCACATTTAAGAGAACCTACCTGGTTGGATGGTACTGTTGCTGGCCTTGGACAAAGCCTCCGAACTGACATAGGCAACAGGCTTGGCTGAACTTATTCCCATTTTTAGAGTCGAACTTGATAACGGGCTGGTCATGGCTTGTCCACTCCCAGCTCCCATCATCTGCTTCGATATGGCCCCACTAAATGTGGTGGATGTTGTCACTGTGGGCTGGCCAACACGTACGACTCTTGAACCGGTGGCTGACTGCGTGGAAGAAGGTGTCCCTTTTGACGAGGGTTGGTTTGAAGATACTGAGGAAGTTGAAGTAACCAGGATATATTTAGTAACCTGGGAGATCTCATCTGTATTGCTGCGCTTTACACCAGTCTTGCTGATGGGTTCCTGTGCTGGGACTTTGGAAACACCAGAACAGCTGAGGGACGGGACAACAACTTTGTTTTTCAAAGTTGAAGGCGGAAAAGGAGAACTGCAAGAGGCTGTGTTCACCAGTTGGGAAATCTTGGTTACAACAGTAGAAACTGGTGAGATGCAAGAGGCTCGACTTAAACCAGCAGCAGTGCCTGTTGTCTTGCTTGCAAGCCCTCTGACAGGAGCGCTGCTTGTGATTGCAGTTGGTGTAGAAATGGTAGCAGTATGAGGGGCTGCTAATACTGAAGGACGATGCTTCTGGGTTTGGGCCGTAGATGTAGTTGCCCCTCCTGGACCATGAGAGGGAACCGAAGCAGTGTGAGTCGTTGATGTCTTAGACACAAGAAAGGCTTTTAACTGAGGAGATATAGTAATGACAGGACTTGTAGGGAAAGACCCCAGTGAATTCTGCTCTGAAGACGTCTGGACTTTGACAATCCCCGTGTTGCCGCCTCTAGTCGTTACCAATATGGACTGAGAGTCACGGATGCAGATGGTCTTCAGCTCCTGCTTAGGCTCTGTAAATTTAACAGTCTCAGCAGTGGCTGCTCTGGTAGCAGCTGTGACAATGGACGGGTTGGGCAGGCCACCTTTTAGTGTGCTGGCTTTAACAGTGCAAACCTGTGCCCCCTTAAGCCTGGTGGAGTTTGGGGTCCCTTGTTGAATGGGGGAAGTGGAGGGTGCAGGATTCCCCGGCGTCCGTGCATCTGTAAGCGGGGCGACCTGCTGAACAGGAATTTTACCATCAGGAATGCTGAATCCAGGCACATCCGTTGATATACAGACAGGAGTGGTCCCTTTAGAAACTGGAACCTGAAGGACATTTGACTGTTGTGGAGTTACACCAGTTGTCTTGATTTCATTCTTCTGAACAAGATGGCTGAAAGGCAGAAACACCAGCTGCTGCATTACCTTCTCTACAGTTTTCTTATCCATAACAGAATGAGCAGGGGGATTGACTGGGCTGCTGCTGCTGTCTTTTTTAACAAGGTGACCCACCCCCTCAGAAACCTTACACACCTCTTGGACAGGACTTTTTGGTTCAGTTTGGGGTACTGTGCCCAGTGCCTTTTTAGGAAGAGCTCCTGTTGATACAGTCTGTACTGGTGCTTTTGTTGTAATCTGTTGGGACATCTGGTTACTACTAGAAGGTTGTGCTTTTGACGCTTTTGGATTAGTCAATGCAGATCCTTTCAGCTGCCCATCTACATTGGACAAACCTGGGAAATCTGTCGGTCTTCTCATTAAGGTCACTTTGTTGCCCACACTTTTGGCCAGCAAGGTGGGAATGGGCGTGTAGCCCGGGGGTAGTTTACACGTCGGGTTGAGGATGGGAGACGTGGGTGACGTTGACGTATGTGGTGATATTCCAGCCGCCAACGCCAAGTCGCCTGATTGACTTGTTGATATTGTTGATCTCGTTTCTCTTTTCCAATCAGTAGAAGTAACACTGGTGAGAATACCTTGAACTCCTGGCAGAAGAGCAAAACCTTTCTCTTTGCTGGCCAGAGGGAGTTTAAGGTGGTTTGAAGGTGCACTAGTCAGACTTTTATCTGCAGCAGACTCTGCAGGAGACTCTCTGGCACTTGCTAAGAACACACAAGAAATTCTATGTTAGAGATATATTGCCAGATTATCATTCATAAAAATCCAAATTGCATCTATTTGTGTGAGTGCATGTCATATTACAACCTATGCTGCCAAATGAATCGTATTTGCATGCAAACATTTCTGACTGGAACAGTCTGTAAGCCAGTCGTCTGTTATGGTTGACCAGGCATTATGTGTAATAAGAAATTGGGTCTTGTTACACATAACATTCACAGCCCCCTGCTCTCTTGTTAACACCTGCCAAATCAGCAGTAGCATCGTCTCAGACTGAAAAATTTAGTAAAATCCAACATTCTAGTTTTAGTTTACCTCCACTCCAAAGGCCTCTGGGAACAACGTGTTCCTGGTCCTCTTCTTCTAAATCTCTACAATGAATCTTCTCCACGTCTGTTTCTTCGTAGCCATCATCATCCTCATCTGATGACGACGAAGATGAGGAGGATGATACACACTCTTCACGTACAAAGTTGTTGTACTCTGGGTGCTTCTTGAAATCATCATATTCCTTCTTTAAACGAAGTCTGAGTGGACAAAACAAACTCATTAAAAACAGCCAAGGTGAAACAATAAAAGATATTGCAATTATTAGCAGCTCTTTTAAACTTTGAACATTTCTGACCTGTTTCTTTGGTAGGCCTTAACAAGTTTTGGTTCCCAGGGTAAAAGCTCATTCAGAAGTCTGATTAGAGTGCTATGGAGCTCTTTCACTGCTTCTTTCTTGTAGTACCATCGGCCCTGTTGGTTCACAGATGAAGATTTGAAGGCAGACTAAATCATTATTAGTCTATTAATGTGGAGAAAAACTACATTTTTTGACAGCACAGTGGTGACCACCTACCAGTTTCTTTTTCATGCTCTCCAGTTCGTCGAGCTCATCTTCAGTCTTACTGATCAGCTCTCGTAGTTCATCTAGATTGCTGCACACCAACTTCAGAGGACAAAAAAAGACAAACTGATGAGAATTGGAGAAAATGTAGAAATGTTTTAAATTTTTTATGTTACCAATTAGAGTTTGAGTTATGGTAAAAGGCCTGTACTTGTATAGCGCTTTATCCAGTACAGCGTACCCCAAAGCACATCTCTACATTCAGTCATTCACCCATTCACGCACACATTGACCTGGTAAATTATAAATTGTGTTCACTTATAAGACATGACTTTATAGAAATTTTCTAGGCATTTTAAACTCAGTAAATTTTGCTTTCTGCAATAGATGAACTTGCTTTTCAGAATTATTAGACTTTAAACATTTTCACATTCTGCCACACCACAACAACTGTAAAACTTTAAAGTATTTTATTGGTATTTTATTGATCCCAAGTGAAAGACCAATACAAAGACACCACTGCCCTAAATAAAAACCAACCAATCAACTGTGTTTCATAAGTAATCCAACTAGTAAAATCAATCTGTGAGCATAAAAACAGTTGTACTGTTCATGTCACATCATGATTCACCAACAATAAACATGGTGGTGGAAGAATCATGCTGTGGGGGTGCTGCAGGAACAGAGTAGCTGGTCAACGTTGACAGGAAGATGGTCACTGTTATCTATCTTTTTATCCATCTATCTATCTATATCTATCTATCTAAAATGATAAAAACAAAAAAGTGTTGAAATATGTATAAGGCTGAGACAGGTATAAAAGACTATAAGTCTTTCAATGTATGTAATACTATTGCAGTCTTTTAACTGCAACAGTATTTTGGACATATTGTGAAAGAAAAGCAAAGGAGTGTTATTACAAAGACTGAAAGAGATACAACTAAATTCTCAAGAGCTTGTCAAAGTTTTGTACGTCTCCGTGATCATTTTTTCTATTCTTTCATGAAACATGAGTGATTGTGTGCAGATGCTTGTCTAAGTGTTGTGACTACCTTGAATGCTGGTGCCGGAGGAAATTCTTCCGTCGCTTTTTTCAAAGAATCAGGGTTTTTTCCTACAAAGAAGTGCAGTAGTGACTGAACTATTGTGGCATCATTTTAGAATAAAAACAAATGTAAAACTTAAAAAAATAAATCACACACCTGTTTTATATTTTTTCTTCTTGTCCTTCCTCTTGATTGTTGTGGTAACCCTTTGAACTGCAGACTTGGCAGCCTCGCATGGCAGCGGCCTCAAACTGTGCAGATGCTTCTGCTCTCCTTTCACTCCTGGCAGCTGTTCCCTTGATCGCTTTTTCTTCCGCTTCTTTTTCTTACTCCAGATTTTGTCATCCGCCCTCTCCTCCCTTAAGTTTTGAGTCGTCTCAGAGGACAAATGAGTTGCTGGTCTGGACTTTCCGCAGCAGCGGACGTCCTCCGGAGATTTAGAGTCACAGAAGTTTCTTTCTAAACAATCCGAACAGGGAGATGTTTGATGTACCCGAGCAGATTTTACCTCCTCCATTTTGACCCCCAGTTTACCTGGAGATGAAGGCGAGCGGCCGGTATAGCTGTGCTCGGCTACGTTCAGGCAGGGATCTGCTGTTTCTACTTTGATAGTGTGTTCTGAATCATATGAGAAGACCTGCTCCTGCATTGATGATTGCTCATCTGAAATTTCTTCTTTCAAATTCACTTTCACCTCATCTTCATCAACATTTCTACCTTGCGTGATGAATAACGAGTTTACATATATTTTTACATTTAATTTTGAGTCTTCACAGGAGTCGCCATCAGTGGACTCCGATTCAGAAACATCCATTCTTGACAACGATTTGAATCTGCCTATATCTTCTTCTCTATTTCCATTCTCCTTTTTAAAAACCACAAGTCTCCTTACTGTTTTCTTCCCAGAATCTTCAGATTCACCTGTATCCATTTGGCCGCCATCACAGGCGTCATTTTGATCTGACTCACTCTTCACTCCGTCCGACCCATCCTCCTCGGTCCCTTGTTTCACTTCAACTCTCCTTACCAGCACAGAAGGGAAAGGAAAGGCTGGAGGTGCGCTAGGGCTCTGGCAGTAGATCCTCAGGTCGGCACCGCAGAAATGTGGGAAATGTATGTAGGCGTTCTCTTTACTGTCGTAGCCCAAAATCGACTCCCTGCATTCATGGATGGGTTGGGCTAGGACAGCGTCCTGCACGTCCTTCTGCGTCTCATACACATGGTCGCACAGTCCCTTGAGAAGCCAAACCCGCTGGTAAAAGGGCAACAAATGGAAGGGCTTCTCCTCCAGTGGACTCACCTCCCCCAGGACGCTGAAGAACTGGTGACAAAGTCCCAGCTGCTCCGCGCGACGGGGCTGATTGTGGTAGGCGCCGATGGCTCGATACCACCCCATGACGCGCTGCCTCAGCTCCGACTCCCAGCGACGGTACGGCAGTGCGGGTCGCCGTTGCAATGTGGCCCTCCTCTGCGGCGGGGACAGCAGGGAGGACATGACTTTGGACAGGAGAAGGCTGCAGCGTGGCATCAGCAGGCAACGCTCCAGTTCGAAAAACACAATCTCAGGGAGGTTGAGGGCGGTCTGCGCAAGGCAGAGGAAGTGTCCGATGGCGGGCAGCTCCCACAGGGCGCCCACGGTGTGGGGGGCAGCCTGCAACAACAGACTCTGCTCCCACTCTTCCACCTCTTTGGCCGACATTTCTTCCGCTTCTTTCTTCTCAAGCTCACGTTGCCTGGAAACACAGCAGACAGAAGCGGTTTATCATTGCATTTACGTCTTCACCAACAGCCTTCATATGTCTTTAACTTTTTCACATTTGTCACATTACAACCACAAGCTTCCGCATATTCGACTGGCTCTTTATGTGACAGACTGACTCGAAGTGCTGCAGATATGTGAAGTAGAAGGAAATATAGCTTACTTGTGATTTTTTAAAAAATCATTATTGAACAAATAATGATGACCAAAGAACAAATAGGTCATTAATAAAGTTGCACAGAAGTTAAAAGCAGAGTTAGGTTACACAACCATATCCCAGCTCCAATCCATCACCCAAAAATGCAAAGAATGTAACGGAACTGCAAATAAACCAAGACATGGCCATCCACCTTAACAGGCAGGCCTGGACAGCGTTAGTCAGAGATGTAGCTAAGAGGCTCCAGTTAGGAGGAGCTGCAGAGATGCACAGCTCAGGTGGAGGGATTTTATGTCAGCAAGACTGCCATTTGCTTAGCACAAATTTGGTTTTAATAGAAGCATGGGAAGAAGAAAGTTGGAATACAAGAACAAAATTTTACTTCCCACCTGCAATCAAAATCAATATTGCTCATATCCGTGACAGCAGCATCATGCTGTGGGTTTGCTTTCCTTCAGGACAACAAATATCAGAACAGCCCAATCAAAGTCCACACATAAATTCAAATGATAATCTGCGGTAAGACTTGAATATTGATGTTCAGTGATGATTGCCATTGAATCTGACCGAGCTTGACTTATTTTTCAAGGAGATTTGTGAAAATTTCTGTTTGTAGACATGCAAACGGAAATTTGCACGTCTACAAATTTGCAGCATTCCACTTGCAGCTAGAATGCTGCAAGTGTACATTCCAGCTGCACACTTGCAGCTGGAATGGTAATGAAAGGCAGTTCTATTAAGCACAAAGTCAGAGGACTGAATACAAATGAACTTTTCAAATATTTGCAAAAAACTTCTCCAAACCACGTGCTTATCCTTGTACTTTATAATTAAGTCCTACTTCCTGTTGGTATATCACCAACAAAAAAACCCCATTGACATTTATGACTGAAATCCACTCACCTCTTCTCCTCCTTGACCCTCTGCTGTTCCTCCTGGCGCAGTGTCCGCACCATTACAGACTCATGGCCACCGCCGGGAATAGTAGCCAGGTATCGAGAAGCCTGCCTCCTCCGTGTCGAGGTTCCCCCAGAGCCTCGCTCCTCCTCTGCACCAAAACGACCTTTAGAGGTCACTGCCAGGGACGTCTTTTCTCGCAGCACTCTGGTGTGGCACATCAAGATAATATTCTTATATGGGCTTGAAAAATAGTGATCAGATGGTATTTCTGCAGTAATGTCAACTGAAATTAAACTGTATTTTAGATTTACACTTTTTCAAGTAGTTTATTTGGTTTTCTAAGCAACTTTGTTGCTCTTACCTGGAAAGTAATGTAAGCTTCTGCTCCAGCATGATTTCCAGCTTTTGAGCCTGTTTGGATATCCAGTGGTCCACCCCATAGTATCGGTAACAGTTCTCTAACATAAGCCTGAAGTCTGCAACAAACTCTGTTATGTTCTCATACTCCTGGTTTATAAACTTCTCCTCAATGCGACGCAAGCACATTGACTGCCTAAGCTGAGCCTGAACCTGGCCCTGAACCCCTTCTATGCCATGCTGCGCGTCATGGTGGCCGATGGGATGGAGAAACGTGCTGGTTATCCCTTTGTGCTTGTCCAACAAAAAGACTGTGAATATCTTGTAGGCTTGCTGAATCTCGTAGTTCATATCATCCTCAAAGCTGTTGCTGTTGGTTGAAATGCAGACTTCGGGCAGTGAGAGGTCACTGCTTGGAAACGCAGACAGGCTATCTTCGCCAGGACTGCGTAATGGTACCACAGCCTCTGGTTCCCCGGTGCCGTTACTGAGTTTTTCTTCTGATCTGGTTATATATCCAGAGTTACTGCTGATCCATTTCATTTGTACAGGCATGTGAGCTGTGGGCTCCAGAGTTGCAGAGTTTTGGTCTGTCACAGTTGGATCTGTCATGTCCTTCTGATCCATGGCACAAACACCTGGAGAGAGTAGCACATATTGCCAATGGGAAACCTTAATGTGCAAAAACACTTCATCTAAATGGAAGCTAGATCTGCAAAGTGTGATAGTGCAACTCAGAAGATAAGAACAGAAAGAAATATTTATAACAGTGACCCAACTTAAAAAATGAAATTCACACTTTACATATTGGCAAACTGAGTTATGCATTTCTTTAATCTTTTAATTCTATTCAGACCAATGAACACACAGAATTGAGTTTTTAAAAAGACTAGAACATTGGAAAGAAAACTAAATTCATAATAATAAAGACATTATCATGACTTTATTAGCTAATTATCCAAATCAATAGCTATATATATTGATATAGCTATATACATATGCATTAAATTTTTGAGACATGAATTACTGAAATAGTAAAAGCTTTTCAACGATATACTAATTTACTGTTATGCACTTTAATGTGCCATGCCTTTATATAACTAGTAGCAACTAAATCACAGCACTTATATTGCTAGTTCATAGTCAGAATCCCTGTCACGCAAGTATCCGCATGACTGTCTGACTTTATGTCTCCTGCACCTCTTCAAACTTTTCCTTCCTTTTCCAGGATTAACAGCTAGTTAGGCTAAAGTTAGCAACAGCGAGTTAGCTAATAAAACAAAACCGGTGAAAAAGTTTGAAAATAAATCTACCTTATCATATCTCGTATATGAACGCATCCAAAAGGGGAGCTAAACAATGCGACCAGAGGCAAACTTTGGTTGCTTCAACAACATACCTTGACGTTTTCAGTGGGGCTTCTCTCAAGATAGCTCTTAGCAAGCTTAGCAGCCACGGCAAGCCTGCTAGCTAGGTTAGCTGGCTATTGTCTCTCGCTTGAGGCCTGCAATTGCTCCGCTCACCATCCATAGTAAATGTTTTTTAAGTACATTTAAGGTCCAGCAGGTAGAAAGTTACACAGTCTTCTCAGTGTCGTCATCGCACGGAATGATGTCAGTGGTAGCAGGGAAAGCTAACGGAGCATTAGCCGAAGTAACACTAGCTGATTGTCTGATAATACATAACAGTTAATTTTCACCACCTATAACGCTGATCACAGGTTGTCAAATTTACGTCTGCTTAAAAATCTCTGCGCTCACTTTAGACACAGTTTCGCAGCATGTGTCGCGTTCAGAAAGCCCTGCCGATTCAGCCTGAATAGTGTAAAACAATACAGAGGCGTCCAGTCCACCAAAGATGCTTTACGTCCACCCGATGCAAATGTGTGCACTCTGACGAAACGATCTCGTTCCTGCGTCACGCAGGTTTGTTTTCATTCTGGAGGAAGCCCAAAACCTGCCTTTTTCATACAGCTGATAATGATCAGCCGCTTTTAAATATGTGTCCTTGGAAACTCTAAGAGAAAAAGTAAAACAATAATAATAAAAAATAAACCAAAAGGCCCTGTGCTCGACTGATCATTACTTGTATAGGTTTTGAAGCGGTTTTTAGTCAAACAAAAATGCACTTTTATTTAGCTTTTCTGCTTCTGTAGGGGTGTATTGTCACTAAAATAAAAATACATAAATGAAGAAATACACAAATATCATTCAAATGATGTTTTTTTTCTTAAATTCTGAACTTTATTTTCAACATGATTATTTTATTCTGCGAATTATTACATTAAAGTAAAACTTTTATCGGATTCTTTGCTCCAGTTTTCAATTTTAATAAGTAACAGAAAATAAAATGTTTTCTCCAACTTACCGCAATGCTCCGTTATGACCGCTAGATGTCGCGTCTCAACATTACAAGTCCCAATGTGGAACAGGGAAAAATTTCCCCTTTGCCTTACCTCTCAGGTTGCTCATTATTTCATACTACATAACATGTTTGATTCTGTTCCTAAAGGGATCGTGTTAAACTCAAAATCTAGCATAAAACAGCAATGAGATTGTAGATGTTTTGTCTGTGTCTGTGCATGACCATGCCACTCAATCTGAAATCTCTGTTCGACTAACAGGAACACTGCTGACTTAATCTAATTTAATGGGTTCATCTCGCACATACTAATAATCTCTGATCAGACACGTTCACCATGTGTAACCATATATGTATCCATTTGTTTTGCTTAGAAACTCATGTAAAAGCTCCTATAATTACTTCTGGGCAAAGTTTAACACAGCACAATTAGCTTATGTGAGACATCCAGAAGATCTCCACTGAGCATTTATGACTCCAGTTGCTCATGTTTTACTGTGACTGTAGGAGATAATGTTAAAAAATAGTTTTGGTCAGAGTTAGTAAAATATGATGAGAAATTAAAAATATTTCTGCAAAATAATCAAAATTTAAAACTGTGACTTTAGGAATATTTGTTTTTTACGTATGGGAAAATACAAAAAACAAAAAACAACTTCATATTAACACAGATGGAGTATGAAAAATACAATAAGTTGTTTTTTCTTACACCATACTTTGTTCGTTTTACATGTCCAGAAGGAATTTATGTGAGCCTACTGCACAATAATGGGATTGAGTGCTAAGCACAAAAATTTAAAGTAAAAAGCCATGTGAAAAATATATTCATTTTTTTAATCCCCAGCACAATGCAGAGGTTGTGGACTTGTCTTTGTATGTTGATGACGCTATCTACATCATGGCTTTCCAAAATTGAGTTGTTGCCCCACCGGGTCTTTTTAGAAATCTAAATAAATGAATGAAAATGTTTGTAGTAACACTTTTATTAATTAATGCCCATAAAAGAGTCATCTTACGTTTGGCTTTTTTTTGTGATTTCATTGGTTTATTATGAAACAGACTACTAAATTTCTAATAATAAAAAAAAAAAAGCACTGAAGATTACTGGTGCTATGGTGAACAGGTTGGGCCCCAAATCTCATTCTGCTTCTGGCCTTATACATTCCTGGGCCCCGGCTCTGCCCTGTCTAGAGACTGAATGAAAAACACAAAACAAAGAAGCCACTCTTGAGAAGGATTAAGTGTCACTGCAACACGGTGTTCCAATATCATTGTACTAAATAAAATATAAAAACAATTTCATTTTTAAAAAGGAGCTATAAATGTAACATTATGAGGCATCATTCTGTTCCAAATCTGTAGCTACTTGTTAGGGCTCAAAGCTCGCTCGTATGAAAATAGTGAGCTGTTTCTTTAAAGGCGCCCAGATCTCCGCTTAACGTTACTTCGCGAGATTTGCTTGGCGCCGCGACCTCATGTGAGACACCTCCTGCTCGAGAGCCAGTCCGACGTTACCTCTGCAGAGGAAAACGCAACGGAGCCCCAAAAATGGTTTATTTCCGTCTCATCTGAGCCCCAAAACACGTTTGTACCAAGAAAGACTTTTTTTATCCATTGTTTATTCGAGGCCTAGCAGGGGCGCCGCGCAACGATGTGGATCCAGGTTCGCACGATAGACGGGAAGGAGACGCGAACCGTTGAGGATCTTTCTAGACTGACCAAAATTGAGTCTTTACGGCTGAAAATACAGGACATCTTCAATGTGAGCCCCCAACAGCAGCGCCTCTTCTACCGAGGGAAGCAGGTAAACCCACTTCTGCCTGTCAGCCCCGTCACGCAGCAGCCAGTTTTGACGCTTTGACAGGGGGGGTTAGACTTCAGTGGTCCTCCTCCCTGTGCTCAAGTCTTTTCGGACCCTGTGCGAGCTTCCTGTTTTGATAGAAATCCGCCAATAGATCTTGCGAAAGGTCTCCGAGTGGCATCCTATGGGAAAATTGGGGTTAACGTTAGCTCTCTGTGCACTTCACAAATGGCGTGGACATGTTTGTTTACATTGCTAGTGCAGAGAAACGGGAACACAGCACTTTGTTTCCACATGTGGCTCCGCGAGTGCACTGCAAACTAGCACATCCGTGAGCCATTTCTAACTGCATAAACGACAGACCTCCAAATACAACTTTAGATTTCTATTTCGCATACATAACGACGTTACTGTGTTACTTAAACTCCACAGATCCTTTTAGAAAGTCTTCATTACTGTTTAATGGGGTAGATCACCCTGGAGCCCACACGTGCCTTGAAGCAAGTGTATTTGTTTACACCCTAGCGTCACCACCATGCGCACAATGTACACTGTGCACACTCAAGTGTGTCTGCATAGTGTAAAGAAACCTGTTCTCATGTGGCAGTACTGTTCTCCCAAGTTACACTGTCTGCGATGTCTAACAAAGGCGCACTGATGGATCTCTGGCATGTTTTGTTAGACAAATTCTCTACTGAAATCACACATCAAAATAAAGCACCATATGTGTAACAAATATTATTCAGTGTTTAATAAGGCCATAAATTTAAGCACTGTCGCAGTATAAGTGAACAATTACATGCTATTACTATATGTTATGCAGAAACATTTGTATGTTTGAAGAAATGTGCAATCAGGTCAGCCACACTGTTATTAATTTATACTTCAGATCCTCTGTGTATTGCATGTGTAATATATTTGGAATGATCACAGTCATTTAAATAAAGAGAATTTCATAATAACGACAATTATTATTCGTCGTTGTTATTAATAATAATGCAGTAATTACTATCACTGCATTATTATTAATAATAATACAGTAATTATTATTACTGCATCGTAGCTAGTGGGTACTATAGTACTGTTCAGTAATACAGTACTGAACAGTACTATATTATTTCTGATTTAGATTTTTCCCTCTTACAATTGTTCCACAGGAATTGGACTCTGAGATAGCTTTAATTTATTTTTCAGAGCCCAGCAGAACAGAACTGTAAAATATCTTTGCATGTTGCGTACTACCACTAAGTTTGTCATTTGTGTAAACGAGAAATGTGTGAATAAGTGTATGCAAGGTTAGTGAGTGGGTTTTTGCTTTGAGACTGAAGCCCCTTTTTGACATACACTGTATAATGAGAATGATGAATCTATCAGAAAAATCATTTTATTCAAGGGAATTATGCCCGATGAAGATCTGCAATTGATGATAGACATGGTATTTGTATCTAGTGGGAAAATTATTTTAATTAAAGTGTTTGATTTATTTTGATAAAGACAAACTTCAATAGATTGTGTCTGTAAATCTTTGTATATTTTTTATTTATAGGTGATCTCATAGAACCAAGCTTAGAACAAAATGTGTTTAAAGAATAACTATATGTAGTGTCTAGTTGTAAGTAATGACCTCTGAAGCATATTTACAAAATGACACTGTTTACTTTGAACTCACCTGTTTTTCATGAGAAATATTTTTGGGTTTGTTGGTACTTGCTAATACTGATTTTAGCCTATTTTAATTTGTCCCTTAGGTCTATAATGCACAAATGTTATAGGTCATTATAGCAACATTATTTAGAAATATTATATGAACAATTTACGTTTTTCTAGCTTTCCTGTGAAGGATTATGATTTGTAGAAATGCAGGCCATGCACATCTCTTGTAACAAAGTTGCCACTGTAAAACTGGGTTTTATAGCATTTTGAAACGAAGATAAAATGATTATGGAGTTGATGTTTTGTTTTTAGCTTGCTCTATTGGTGATTAATAGAGTCAGAATTAATAACATAGTAGATAGTGTTACCAAACAGTGTAAATGTTTACGTTGTGAGATGTGAGTTTTCAATGGACTTTTGTTCATCTTGTGTGTTATCAGTTGAAGTCTCTTGCTCTATCACAACCGATTTCTATTTCATAGAAAATACAACTTAGTTTTAAAATAGCTTTTTACATCATTGGAATTTCACTAACTTATTTCTTAACACCAAACACTGAAAATAGCTATTTTAAGTTGTCATCTCTCAATTACAACTGCCACAAAGGAGAATGTTGTTGTTAATGAGCCTGGTTGTATTAAAGTATACTGTATTCACTGAAATGATCAGGATTTTGGTCACTGCTTATGGTTGATCAAGACAACCAATTCCTATCACTTACTGATTTCTGATTTCTCTATGCAAATGAACTATTGACAAAAACAATAATCTTTCAAGACCTCTTTGAGACTAAAGTTTCCCAAACACGTCTTTCTGTGAGCAAGTTTTACAAAATATTTTCTTTCTCGAACTGAAAAGCTTTGGACATGCCACTTATATTTGGAGACAATAAAAGTTGTAAGCTCCTTAAACAAGATTAATTCATGCATGCTTGTGTATGTCACTGTGCTTGGCTACCTACGATGAGCAGCTTTAAAGCAGCAGGTTTACTGTTGAGTTCATCTAGTTTTAATGGAGTTGTCTTCCTGTTCGAAGGGATTTGTTGTTTACCACTGTTGCCACATGCTTCCTCAGAATATAGAAGTCTTTATTTCCTGACAAAAGTAGTCCATTTAAACATAAAAAATAAAATAAATAATAGAGTGGAAAAGACAAATGCATTCATCACAAAACAAACAGTTATTTCAATATGTATGAAACCTTGAGGTAAATATTGTGTTGCTATATATTACAGTTGACAGAGCTCTTACTATTAAGCTGTTTGACACTTTTAATACATGTGTAGACCAGAAATGTAAGGTATAAAATAGTTATTAAGTAATGCCTCATTTGCATTGAGTTGTATGGCATGGGTTGTTGAGATTCGGTACGCTATTTTGCTTGTTTTTATTGCAAAAGAGGTCCATAATGCAACCAACCAATTCAGTGGTAGGTGCATAGGACAATGGTACTAGTGGTTAGGGCAGAGCTACTGGCGTCACACAACACAGCCTTTTGAATGGGAGACAGAAAAACATTTAGCCTCTCCTTCCCAGTGAGAGCCCAATGTTCTAATGAGGATGGCGGACCATGAAGTAGCTTACTGAACTGCACTGATGTGAGCCACACTGCTGAGAGGAAAGGGCACAACTAACATTAAATGATAAGCTTATTTGATTGAATTAGGCTATATGGAGCTGAATCTCTGTGACTACACCAATTGTATTGTATTATGAGGAAAAGAATGTATATAAAGAAAATGTAACTTGAACGATGATTCTATAATTGGCTATAAATTGGATCTATTTGTCTTATTTAACTGTATTTACTAAAGGATTTCTCATATTTGCACTATCGATGAACTTAAGTGTAGCTTAAACCCGAACATGATTTTTTGTTCATGCAAATATCGCTACAAACAGATCTGTCTTCTGTTTGCATCTGAGTTTATTCAGAGTTTTCTCATCGTACTGACTTGGTGAGTCAGCCAAACATTATAGCCCCTGGAAAGATTGCACCGTATGGTATGCTGATCTCACTTTGCTGATATTCAGTCATATCTTCACCTGTTGATGTACGTCAGGCAGATGATTTTTGTTCTATGAGAGATTGAGAAGTCAGACCTCATTGATTCATCCAGATGAGTTTGGCTTCTGTAAGTTGGAGACTCTTTCCTGCTCAATTAGGAAAAAAATAGCACTTAAGGGAGTGGTTTCAAATTGTTCCTCTAAAAATAGTTATGTTCAATAAGAAAACATTTGTTTTGCTTGTAGTTTGTAAGTACTACTCAACACAGCTACTTCTATATTAAAGAATTGTTTGCCCGGAAGCGGGTAACAGCGTTAATAAATGATAGGAATGTCCATTTGTTAACCTGAAGTTGGTCCTGGTTGATGTAGTTAACAACACCAGGCCCATCCTGTGTTGTGAATCCCCTACTTCCTTTATTCCAATGGAAAACAAGTGGAGAGCCTTGATTAGGGGCTTTCCATGTGTTAAGTAATGTATGGAATGAGCTTGTACACTGACATGCACTCTGGTGTCGGAGGTCTGTTAGGATTTAGGCTCGTAGCTCGGCAACTCAGTCTAATTCCCTTTTCAAAATGGCGTCTTGTTTTTCCCTCCAGCTCTCTGCTCTCGCTGCCTCATCGCTTCAAAGTCATGCTTGCGTTTCTGTCGGGAGCGTCCTGAGCCAGGAGCCACTCATCTTTGACTTACTGCTTGTGTCTTCATTTTTTTTTTACTGTACTTTTATTTTTTCTTCCTCGTCTAGTTTTTTCCTGATCACTACTTGTTGTGCGTGTTTCATTTTAAACATTTTTTCACTCGTACTCGCAGCCTCACACACATCTTCCACTGGCCGCGCGGCCTTTCAGCTCAGCGCCCACACACTTTTGCAACAACCCTGCATATTTGCTAATTTTAAAAAAGCGCCTTGGCTTTCAGTTCAAAGCTCAGCACATGGTGTCCGTGTGATTTATCTAAAACACTGTAGTACACTTTTCCCCCTTCTAAAGCAATTACTTATTGCATGTTAAGATAGTTGGATTTTTTCCAACAGCTGCCCGTTTGCTCGGCTGCTCTCTTTCAGACAGGCAATTTCTCTGACCTAGATCTTGTTGCAATTTGATTATACATGGATCGATGTTGTTGTGGCTCCTCATTTGAAAGTTATTGCTGTGTTGCAAAGTTAGCTGCAGCAACGCTTTCACTGAGTCCACACCCTTCTCTTATAGATAGACTGGACAAAGGGTAGAAAACAATGGAAGGCCCTGAACCCCTGATGGTAACTGCAGGCTTTCTACCAGTTTTAAATATGGTTGCAGTTTGGCTACTTCCTAGCATGCCTGTTAGTCAAAGGCCTCCACGTTATCTACCAATTTATGCAAAAGCAGTGATCAGATTTAGTGACATTTTAATGCTTCACTCAGATTAACAAGAACTTTTCAAATGCATGGCTCAGTTTCTTACACTTAGATCGATGAGAGAAGCTAAAGCTGTAATTGGGATTGCTTAGTAATATGATTGCCACTGACTATTAGTCATTAATAAAATCATATGATAATAAACTAACACTAATGACTTATTACTTAGGTTTTTTTCCTCATTAGGATATTTGGAATAATAATTTTTGAGAACACATAAGGAAAATTGGGTTTGTTTGGATGTGGTTCTCAAACTGGTTGAAATACTTGATTAAAATCTTCCGATCCCTGTAGAAAACTAAACTTTATGCTCAAACTAACACACTAGGTTTATAAAAAATAAAAAAAAAGGCTGAAGAAGTAAATCAAGTGGTGGATTTTTCTTTGAGATCAAATGACTGAGGGGAGAATGAATGATAAAAAAAAAACCCTAAGCCGAAAGCTAGCACTGAGCAGGCACACAGGCACCCCCACACCCCTTCTCCCATCATTGTTTTTGGTAATATGACCTATTTTGCTCAACTCTTCTCCAACAGAAATGTGGGGCGGAGTCCAGAAGTAGCCGTGCAGAAGTTTGTTTGTAGGGTCTTCCTTCTCATTCACAAGTGTGGATTCTGCTTTTCCTTCACACCTGAAAAGCTGTCGGAGGCTAATATTTTTACCATCCAGAAAAAAGGTCATTCAAGGCTGCATGTCATCGCAATGATTAGTGAATAATGGTGGAAATATTTGCCCTGATAAGATGCAGACTACAAAAAAATTGGCTGCGTCACTGATCTAATATAGAAAAGCCAGAACAGTTCAGTTTTCGAAGAGTGCTCAAAGTTTAGTCTGTTACTAAATCTTTTTACATTTTGTCATACCACAACCACAAACATTGTTGTATTTATATGCTGTAGACCAACACTGAGTAGTGCATACTTGAGACAAATATGTTTTACAAATAAAGTGGGGGTTATCGGCCTCAGCTCTCCCACTGAGCCACTACTTGGTAGAACCGCATCTAAGTTACAGCTGCATGTCTGAATTTGCTTTGCACATGTAGAGTCAGAAGTTTTTGCTAATTTGCAAAACAGCTCAGTCTTCCTCAGTCTGGATCTTCCTCAGTGTAGCTCTGGTTATATGTTTGAATATCCATGCAAGTGTGAAGACTTTCCTCCAGGATTGCCTTGTATTTAGCTCTAAGAAAATCATCCTCACCGCATAATGCTGCCACCACAATCAGTATGTTGTGTTCAGGGTGCTAGTTCTATGCTACACACGATATTTTGTATATGCAGTGTTATTAGGTCTCATCTGACCATTGTTTCTTCTTCAAGATGTCTGTCTGGAAGTAGAATTTCTTATAATTTTCTTATGTTTTCGCTGTTCTTTTGTCCATTATATAGTACAGTAAAATGATAGTTGTCACTAGGCCTGAACCGATTAATCATATTAATTGTGATTAATCGATTATTGAAATAATTGTCAACTAATATAATAATCGATTAATTCGAAAAAGAATATTTGCTGCAAAAACAACATATTAACAACAGTAATTAATCCAAAGCTGTACTATGCAAATTATATGCATTTTACATTTGAGATACAAACACATTTGTCTGTAAATATGTTTTACTCAAAACTAATAGTTTTAGCTTCACCTGGTTGAAATTCACTAAAGAAATGCTGTATCATTGCAGTTGAGACAATAAATTTCTTATTTTCTTTGTTAAAAAAGGAATTTAATTATTTGGTTATCTGTATCATTAATGTAATGTCTAAAAAAATATGGAAACATCTGCACAGTATACCAATTTTTATGATGAATTGATTGTCAGAATGATCAATAGAACAATCGATTACTAAATTAATCATTAATTGCAATCCTAATTGTCACATTTGAATACCCCGTTGGCTAGTCAGATAACTTCCTAAGACACGTAAAGTCACATGTTGATGATTGCTGTTGTAACAAGACAAAGGTGAAAATATTCCAATTGGTTTGAATAGTTTATTCCCTCTTTCTTTGGCTCTTGCTTTGATGGGTGCTTTGTCTGTTTCGACCTGTGAAAATTCAGCAGGAGTGTTCAGTTTCTGAGGAAGTGTTGATTCAGTTTGAGTTTCAAGTGGGATTTTTGCTCAGACACCTTCAAGTCTGCCGATACATGAGAGACATCATGCTTTTTAAATTTAGTTGCAAATGAGGGTGAAATTATCACGTTTCTGGCTGCAACAACATTCTGTTTCAATATCCACGATTTCTCCTAACACGTTTTTATCCTTTTTAGTTTGTTGTTCTTTGTTTCGAGGCTGATTCCGAAGAGGGTGAAGTCAAAAACATCTTGCAGCAAGGGTCTGATCACGCTGCTGGAAATGAAGCTGCTGTGAAGAGCGCGTGCAAAAAAAAAAAAAAAAAAACTGAAAACAGCCAAGCCATTTGTGTTTGGTGCAGTGCAATTCTGCTGTGTGCTGTTCTGAAATTCTGTCTGTGCAAGTCTCTATTCCGAATAACATGAACTCATCAACGGCAAGCCAGTCTCTCTGCGGCAGGTTCTGCCAGCAGGCTCATTATCTCAGGATGCTCTCAGTTTGTTTTGTTTACCTTTCTTCTCTTAAAGCTTACACCTAAAAACAATGGCGTCACTACACCAAAATCTGAGGTTAGACAAAGTCAGAGCCAGACTAAAGAAAGCTGAAGCAGACCACCATGCAAAGGACAGATAGGTGCAAGCAAGTGTTTGGCTCTGTTTGCACGGCTGCTCCTCTGATCTACATTTCATGAGGCTATTAAAAACCGAGAAGGATGGGGGAAATCGTGCTTTCCTCCTCCACCTCCAACCTCTCCCTTCCCCATTGTCAAACAACGAAGAAGAGCGTTGGGGAGAGTGAGCGAGGGTGGCGGCCATGCTTCCCTCCCCAGCACAATGGCTTTATCGGGGTAAAATGAATTGCTGATATGTGCAGTGAGTTGAGGTTTCTACTGTACGCTACATTCTAAAAGCAGTGGCCATATTAAACAGCGCCGCTAACAGTAAATCCTCTGAATCCTCCCTGAAAGGGTCATGTTGATGTTGATTGTGTTGGTGGGTTCTGGATTGGATATACTCAGACTTAAAGTGGGGTGGCGGATGAAGCTGTGTGTGTGTGTGTGTGTGTGTGTGATTGTGAATGTGGGGTGCTCTCTTTCGGTCGTCATAGCAACCAAGTCATTTCTGTCCCCCAGCTACACATCCTATCACTGTAATTCATGCGTACGTATCTCTTATTTATTTATTTTTTGCTCGCAGAAAGAACCCGTAGACTGCAGCAGTGATCTGGCGCCTGTTTCCGTGGGACAGTTCAGATAAACACAAACAGGGCAGCAGCAGAGCCGTTGGTCGTAAAAATCTCAGTGTTTTCCTTCACGCTGCGCAGACTTTGGTTTATTCTGTCGTATAATCTCTACCTGAGCGTTGGCCAACAGTTTTTCGAACACAAGAGAACAGATGTTAACGTAGACTTGTGATCAACATGCCTAAACGACACCAGTGCACGTACACAAAGGCATGTGTATATTAATCTTCTCTACGTGACATAATGGCGTAGTATTTCCCCTGTTTATGGACATCTCCTCCCATTTTGTGTTTATAATCACTTTACGTTCAGTTGAGAGGCTATGATCAAATTGTTTTGCTTTTAAATTATGAAGCATATGAAAATGACCCATTTCTGCCTAAAGTGACATTATCTATTTGTGTATGTATTTATTCTTGCAATTTCCCTCATGTGTGTTTGGGGCTCTTTGTTTTGAGGTTGATTATGAGGAGAGTGAAGTAAAAACACGTTGTAGAGGGAGCCTGATCTCGCTGCTGGAAATGAAGTCACTGTGGAGAGCGCACGGGGAAAAAAAAAAAAAAAAAAAAAATCCAACGCTGAGTTCTAGATAAGCCCAAAAGTCTGGAACATGTTGTGAAGAGTGTAAAAGTAGTAATTGCAGAGTGTAAACTCTTACTGTTTAGCCAAACTGATTATTTTTATGCCTTGACAAAAGAAGTGCCTTTCTTTACATATAAGGTTAAACAAAATAAATAAACTAAAATAAAACTGCAACAGGACAGCATAACATAATATTAAATACCCAAAGTTGCAATAGACATAAATCTGGTATTGAAACCAGCACAATCTGCCTAAGCCAAGGGCCCTATGAAATTGATGTTTTTATAATTTTTGTTTTACAGTTTGATATTTTTACAGTTAGGAAAATTCAACAACATAAGTCTCTAATTGTATTGTTAATATGAATAAAAAATTAACAGTGCTACACAATGTAACAAATTCCAGTTGTCATCTGTATCAGTTTATACTGTTTTAGAAAAATTCAGCCTGTTGTGTTACCAGAAGACATTTTTGTACCTCCACTATTTTTGGGAATGGCTTTCCCGCTTGTCATTACCATTAATTTAAATATGTATTAATGTTTAGAATGCTTGAGGTTTGCTTTCGTTTTACCAAAACAAACATTTTAAGCTTAACTTCTCCCTTCATTGCATTCCATGTTTTCTTGCAGGATTCCCCTAAAAGCAATGATTACAGGGTAGTACCCTTCAAAAACTGAAAATGATTAGGTTTACATATTCACTGCATAGTCTCCAACAATAATTATTTTGAATTTTTTCTACTGCGCTGGAATTATAAAATATCTAGATTCACATTTGAACAAAATTCTCCTGAAGATATGGAGCAGATTGTTCTCCTCTGCTGTTTACACTGTCCCTATCATCAACAGCCTCTTTCTCTGGCTTTGCTTTTATGTACGCTGCCAGGTGCTTTTAATGTTTGGTTTCATAAATTGCTTTGTGGTTAGTCTGAGGGTAATTGTCAGCACATGAGGGTTAATTTATTACAGCAAAGGGTTTATTGAGATTTGAACCCATTAGATTAAGGATATTTGACACATGTAAAAGAAAGGTTATGCATATATTTGCAGCTTTTCAGCATAAATATTACAAGGGCACCACCTTTTTTTTTTTTTTTTAGCTCTAATATAAGCAGTGCTTATTTAGTAAAAACATTTACATTATTGTATCATATTGGTGTCTTTTCATAAATTACTATGACTTTTCCTTTTGCTCTTGTTTAGATGGAAGATGGTCTGACACTTTTTGACTACAACGTGGGTCTCAATGACATCGTCCAGCTGCTGATTCGGTCTCAGACCGACCCCCCGGACAGTCCCGCCACCAAGGACGCCTCAGGTGTTGCCAGTAGCTCAGCTCCTCTGCCTGAATCGAAGCCTGAAAACCTCCGAGCTCCGGTCTCCTCCATAGATGTGGAGACCTCATCCGACACGGACAATAAGAACGAAAGCGACCGTGCCACTGTAAATGAAACCAAGCCAGAAACCGTCGCTGCTAGTACCAAAAATGGGTTCGGGTCCTCCAGTCCAGCACAGGACACTCAGCCACCCACATCCAGCCGGAGCACATTAGTCAACCCAGGGATTGGCTTGTATAAGGTGAGTTAGCTCATAAAAATAACAAAAGTAAATAGTTTTGGAATCTTGAATTTATTCTGTTAGAATCTAAGAATAATGTAGCAATTTCAAAAAAGTTAAAAATAAATAGTGAGACCAATTGGAAACAGCATCATCCATAGATATCAATTTCTCATACTTCAGAAAAAAGAGAAATTCACGGATAGTGGGGATTTTAAGACAGCTTATGAAATGTGTGCAAGCTTGAATAATAAAAAAGAAAATCTTAAATCAAAAAGTATTTTGTTGTATCGTTGGATACCTGAAACCAGTTGACTGTAACATACATAGCAAATGTTAACCCAAGATTCCTAGTTATTATAATGTTGGGGACTAAAGCGTATCAAAACTGTTAGCGAAGATGTGAAAATAATACAATACTCTCCTTTAAAATGTTCTGCTATAAATGGTTATATCTGCCAATATGAATCTAAACAATATTTTAGCTATGATTTTGAACTTTCCGTCTGTCGTAGAAGATGCTGGATTTGGAAATACTGGCAGTCCTTCTCTCTCTTTTAGTTTCCAAGTTAAAGTTTGGTTATACATTCTCTTGAGAATATACAGAGAGACTGTTGTTTTCAATTTCTAATGCTAATGTATAAGAAGTGTAGGCTGTTTAAAATGTCAACTTGTCTTTGCTTTAAATGAAAGTGAAACCTTGTTTTGCACAGTGTGTCTTCGCCTCTGCTTCTAATATAAATAGTTAATGAGTGTTCAAGGTAGGAAGGCTAGAAAAAATATTATGAAAGCTGTTGGTTATGTGAAATTGACTACAGGACTCTGATTGGTGCAGTTATGAGGACATTTAAGCTGTTAAAACTAAGAAAAAGGGAAGCATAGTGTTATGACTGATTTTATATTTGTCTCAAAAATATGGTTTTGGTTGTACACTATTAACTGTTTTTATTGAGTCCCCAAAGTAGGTTAATATTTGTAAAATTTAACAGAGCATGTATTGAATATCAGTCAAGACCAGTAATTTTTGCTTTTTTTTTTTCCTATTTCAGATTAACGAGCTGGTGGACTGTAGGGATGTAAGCATTGGCGCCTGGTTTGAGGCCTGCATTGAAAATGTGACACTTTCACCCAAAGGACAGATAACACCCACTAAGGGAAAGGTGGGCCGGCCCCCAAAAAGGACAAACGGAAAACTGGAGGCTGAGCAGGCGCAGGCCCATGGACAAGATCAAACCACGGACAATAACAGGAATAACCCGGTGTTAAACTCTGAAAGTAAAGGAGCCTCCACCTCTCAGAAAGACTCTACCACAGAAACCAAGGAGAAAGAAGAGGACATAGCTTACCACATTAAATATGAAGAGTAAGTAATCACTTAATATGCTGCCCTTCTGCTCTGTGAAAGTAACATACTTTCTTTTGTGACATTTTTGTGCATTACTGGACAAATGCTGGTTGGCTAATGTCTAGCAAATATACATTTTGGAAGAAACATTGAATTGGTAACGTTAGAAACCTTTTGTTAAAGCTGCTCTTGTGTATAATTTCACGGAGTCAGTAGTATCGAGTGCTTTTACTTTTGTTTGATGTCGTATTGTCACTTGTACATTGCCAGCTGTGATGTTAAAAGGTTTGCTGCATTAATTAGACTAATGAATTGCAGTCCTTTAGTTAACACGCCGTCACTGTCTATTTTTTAATAATTCCAGACACATTGTTCCTATTTACAGCCAGGGAAAAGTTTAGGATACTTTCCTTAACTAACTGACCAGCAGTGCACAGCCAATGTGTTGGGAGAAGGGGAGCGCTCTGTGTCTTCATGCAGTTAGAGAAAACTCCTGTTACTGCTGCACTTTCTCTGTCATCTTTTAAAAGGACAGAGATAGGGTTGTTGTAAACGAATATTTTAGTAATCGAGTAATCTATCGATTATTCTTATGATTAATCGGGTAATCGGATAAAAAAAAAAGATAAAATAAAACATTGGTAAATCTAACATATCAGCAGTGTTACTATCGCATATCAACATCAGTCCAATTTTTCACATTTGAGCTTCTCTAACAGTTACTTTTCTGTAG